>JAAAKG020093045.1:0-10998 GCA_010014905.2 Druon quercuslanigerum
AAAATTTATCGATTATAGATTTAAGGATAATCAAAAAAAAATTAAAAAAAGGATGGATTAAGTGCAAAGGAAGGCGCCGCAAATTTTTGTACTCCCCCCCCCCCCCCCTAAAAAGCCTTACGTAATTATTGGAGGCTCGCTAACTCTAAAATAATATCTGTTTTCACAATAAACTCCTAGACCCTATAATGTCATGAATCGGGCAATAATAGTAATGGTGTAACACATGATTTAATTCGTTTTATTTACTGGATATTGTAATGACGCTTATTATCACTGTTTTAATTTGAATTTCTTCCCGATAGAAACCAAATTCCGTTCACTCCGACTCAAGTTGAAGCGATTCGAGCTGGAATGCAACCAGGATTGACGCTTGTTGTTGGTCCGCCAGGTACCGGAAAAACAGATGTGGCTGTACAGATTATCTCTAATCTCTATCACAATTTTCCCAATCAGAGAACTTTAATCGTAACGCATTCTAATCAGGCTTTAAATCAGCTTTTCGAGAAAATCATGGCTCTCGATATTGACGAGAGGCATCTTTTGCGTCTCGGTCATGGTGAAGAAGCACTGGAGACGGAGAAAGATTTTAGCAGATATGGACGAGTTAATTACGTTTTAGCTAAACGAATGAATCTCTTGGAAGAAGTTCAGAGACTTAAAGTATGTATAATTCTTAATAGCTATACGAGGGTGGTCAATAAAATGTGTATTTTTTTTAATTTTGCAAACACTTGATTTAAAAAAATACAAATTTCAAGCTAAAGAAGCTTTCGTTACTACAGAGCATTTATTATCTATTAAGGAATAAGATATAAATTTGATGAAAATTTTTTAATTTATCATTGGGCTTAGGAGCAGAGGATTTATTCTTAAATGTAAAGAAAATATTCTCCATAATGAATAAGTTAAAAATAATTATAGCGGGTGACAGAAAAAATCTTGCAATATCGATTATGGTTCAATTCTCATGGTTGACTTTTTTTTCTCAGATCTCTTTTAAATCACATTTTTAAATGAAAATATGACTTTAGTTACCTTTGAACTCTGTCGAATTCTTTTTAATCCATTTTGATTTAAAAAATGTTATTGCTTTTACTCGAATTATTTTTAAGTCACCTGGAATTCTTTTAAATTCATCTTGAATTCGTATCAGTTTCATTGAATCCTCGCGAATTCTTCTAAATTCTCATAATTTTACTTAAATCAATTAAATATTTTGAATCACAATTTTTTCTAGCATTTCATTTGTAACTCCTCCTGAATGTTCACTAATTTATCCTGAGCTATTTTATATGTCCTTTAATTTTTCGAAATTCACTCTAAACTTAATGAATGAAATAAATTTTGTTAATATTTTTCAATTGTTTTCAATTCCTTGACTTTGTTTTAACTCACCTTGAATTTTTACGATTTCACCAACTTCTTCTCATTTCTCTATATTCCCCTAAGTTTAATCGAATTTTATTTAATACATTGGCTTTCCTCAAAAAATTTTAATTTCTGTTGTATTTTGCCTTAATTATGTTTACTTCCAATTTATTCAATTAAATGGAAATTTCTCGATTTTTTAAATTGTCGTTCAATTCACTCAAATTCTTATGATTTTCATCAGTATTTTGAATTCCCTTGAATTCTTTTAAATTCACTCCCATTTATCTGAATTCAATGACATTTTTTATTTTAAAAATGTTGTTGCATTTACTTGAATGATTTTTAATTAATCTTGAATTCTTTCAAATTCATCTTGGTTTCGTATCAGTTTTATCGAATTCTTTCAACTTTTTCTAAATTCCTTATAGTTTTACAGAAATCAATGATTTATTTTTGGAATTTATGGATTTTATTGCAACTCATTTGAAATTCACTTTGAATTCTTATTGATTCTTATTGATTTAACAAATTTTGTTGCATTAATTTAAATAATTCTTAATTGAACTTGAATTCTTTTGCATTTGTTTTGGCTTCGTAACACAATTCCCTTGAATTTATTCTAAATGCACACCTATTTATCATAAATAAATTGAAGTTTTTGGGTTTTAAAAGGATTTCAAATGATTCATACCTACTTTTATAAATGGATGTGTACGTCTTTCAAAGAATTTTGTAGGATTTACGAAGATTTCAAGGTATTTAATGTATTTTAAAGAATTTTACCCGATTTAATGGATTTTAATCAATCTTCACGAAATTCAAGGGATTTGAAAGATTTCTAGTGACTTCAAATGGGTCTTTATATTTTTCAAAGATTTGACGGTATTTCAAAGAATTTCAAAAGATAAAAAATGTTAAGGAATTTTTAAGAATTTTTTAGGATTTCAAACGGTTTTTTCAAGAGATTTTTGTACGGATATCAAAATTTTCAAAAATTTTGAAGGAATTAAACAAAGTTCGAAGGGTTCTAAAGATTTCAGGTTATTTAAAAAAATTGCGAAAATTTCAAGGGATATCAAAAACTTCATGCGATGTCAACAAATTTTGTAGGATTTTCAAATATTTCAATAATATTAAACATTTTTAAAAGATTTAAAGGACCTCCAACTTATCTAATGATTTTAAGGGATTTTATCAATTTTAAGGGATTTCGAAAGATTTAAGAAATTTTAATTGATTGCAATATTGGAATTTTGTAATTTAGTGTACACCAAAAATACGAGTAATTAACCCCTCGACGTTTATTAAAATACTAATCAACTATTTTCTTTACCAGGAATCCCTGAATGTGAAAGCTGATGTAGCTTATACATGTGAGACAGCGGGTCATTTCTTTATGTACCAAGTACTGACTCGTTGGGAACGTTTCGAAGCAAGAATCAAACAAAGGGGTGGTGGCACGAGTTCTTCTGCGGCTTCCTTTGTCAATCAAGAATTTCCATTCCATAAATTTTTTGATAATGCACCACAACCATTATTTAAGTGTCAGTCGTTTGGTGAGGATTACGAGATCGCACAAAGTTGCTTCAGGTAGGTGTATGTCGAATAAAAAAATCGTATCCCTGATTAAATCATGCGTTAGGGTCCGGACTTGAATTACGTCACAGCTGAAGGGTGTGGGGGGAGAGGTCGTGAAATTTTGTTACGATTTGTTACCGAAGGGGGGAGGGCGCCATTCACTCATGTACTTAATTTTTGCAAATTCGCAAAACATTTCTCTTGAAAATTATCTTTTTAGTTGTAAATTTCATTATTTAGTTGAAAATTTAACTATTTCGTACAAAGTTTACTCATTGTTTAGATTTAATATTATTTTTTTTTTTAATTATAAATTTATCTGTTTTAAGAGAAATTGTATTTTTATTTGATAAAAATGCAACTGTTCGGTGGTAAATTAAACTATTTTGTTAAAATGTCATACTTCTTGATTAGAAATGCTACTTTTTATTTTATATTTAACTATTCCGTAGAAAATTTAACTTTTGCTTATAATTTATAGTTTGGTATTAAAAATGAAAAAAAAATGAAAAATGAAAATGAAAAAACTTTTCAAACTATTATATTTTTTGTTAAGAATTCATAGATATTTTTTGCCCTACTTTTTTCAAAATTAGTGTTGTTTGAATATTAATTGTCAAGGAAAAGTGAAAAATTAGTCCGATAAATATTATGGAATTTTGAAAATAAAATCTTGTGGTCACGCTGGGATGGTATTCTTGTTACTAATTTATTTGCCGGGGTTTTCTGTTTCTATTTTTCTTTTTTGACAGGTGCTTCCACCTAAAGATTATACTTTTAGTTAACAGAAAATTAATCTTTTTTGGTTGAATATAACAGTTTTTTTATTTAAAATACAAATGTTTTCTGTTGAAATTTTTACTATTTAATTATTTATTGAAAATTCATATCTTTTGGTCAAAAATTAAGCTCCTTTTTTGAAGGTTGAACAACTTTGTTTAAAACTATTTTTTTTATTTGAAATGTAACACTCACTCATGTACTTAATTTTTTCAAATTCGCACATTTCTCCTGAAGATTATCTTTTCAGTTATAAATTTTATTATTTTGTTGAAAATGTAACTTCTACATAAAAAATTTACTCATTGTTTAGATTTAATTAAAAAAATTTTTTAAATTAAAAATTCATCTGTTTTAAAAGAAATAGAATCTTCCTTGATAAAACTGCAAATGTTTAATTGAAAATTAAACTATTTTTTTTTTAAACTTCATATTTATTAATTGAAAATTCTACTGTTTTTTTTTAATTGAGCTGTTTCGTAGAAAATTTACTTTTTGTTAAAATTTTATATTGTGGTATTAAAAATGCACTAAAATTTTTTCTGGATGAAAGTTAATTTTTTAACAAAAAAGTTATTCTTTTTGAATTAAAAATTCAACTTTGTTGGTAAAAACTTAACTTTTGTTAAAAATTTTATATTTTGATCTGGAAAAGTCAACTGGAATATTTTTTGGATGAAAATGCAACTATTTGGTAGAAAATTCAACAATTTTGTTAAAAATTTATCGTTTTTAGTTAAAAATATGTCTTTTTAGATTAAAAATTTAATTTTTTGTCGTAGAAACTTATTTCTTATGTTAACATTCATATTTTTATCGTGCGAAATTAGCTAAAGTGCTTTTTAACAGAAAATACAACTATTTTTTTGAAAATTTATCTTTTTGGTTTAAAAACTCATTTGTTTTAGTAGATTTTTTTTTTTATGAAAATGCAACTTTTTGGTTAAAAATTCTAAAAAATTCAACGATTTCTTTGGTTGAAAGTTTAACTATTTTCTTGAAAATTAATCTTTTTTAATTAATATTTTAACTACTTGGGTAAAAGTTAAAATACATTGTTAAACATTTATTTGTTCGATTAAAGGCTTATGTTTTTGGTTTAAAATTTAACTTTTTAGTGGTAAAGGCTTCTTTTCTTTAAATTTAATTTTTTAACTGAAATATAACTTTCATTTTTTAAGATTGATCTTTTTTAGTTGAAAATTCTCCTTTTTTTGGTAAAAAAAATCATTTTCTTAGTTTGAAATTACATTTTTGTTGGGTAAAAATGTATCAATTTCGTGGAAAATTAATTTTTTGCTGAAAAGTAATATTTTTTGTTTGAAAATTCAATTCTTTCTTGAGTCAATTCGCCTTGGCTCGAAGGTTCAAGTATTTAGATAAACTTTTATTTGTTTCTTGACTGAGAAATATTTATTTGTTGAAAATTTGCCTTTTTGTTTAAATTTTTTTTATAAACCAATTTTTTATTGAAATATAAAATATGACACTTTTTCGTTGTTGGAAATTTAAGTATACTGTTAAAAAGCCATCCTTTGTGGTAGAAAAGACATTTTTCTGTTAAAAGAAAATTAATATATTTGAAAATTTTAACTTTGTGTCTGAAATTCTGTTTTATTCCGCTTATGAAAGATTTTATGTTAAAAGTATCACACAATTAAGATGCTGGTATATATCAAAAGTCATCCATTTAGTTAAATATTCCTCTCCTTGGGTTTGAAAATTCAACTATTTTTGTAGAAACTTAACTTATTTTTGTTATAAATTCATATTTTAGTGTTGAAAAATTAACTGAAGTCTTTTTTGGTTGAAAGCTCAATTATTTTTTTGAAAATGGGTCTTTTCGGTTTGATAATTCGTCTCTTTTGGTAAAAATGTCATCTCTTTGGGTTAAAAATGCGACTGTTGGGTTAAGAATTTATATTTTTTAATTAAAAATTTAATTACTTGGTTGAAGGTTAGACGTCTTTTTGTAACAGATAATTTTGTTTTTTTTTATTATTTTAGTCGAAACTTTATCTTGTTCGATGAAAGTTTAACTACTTTGTTGAAAACTGATTTTTTAATTTACTTTTTAAAATGAAAATGTATACATTCCATTTTTGGCTGAAAGTGTTTTTTTTTTTTAATTAATAGTTACAGAAATTTGTGTTTTAAAGAAAAATTTTAATAATTTGGATTAACTTATTTTTCTTACTGGACTCAAAAATCATTATTTATTGAAAACTCGTCTTATTGGCTGAAAAAATCAACTTCTGGGTTGTAAGTTGAAGTAGTTCGTTAAAAATTCATAATTTTGTGGTTGAAGGTTCATCTTTTTAATTTATTTGTCTTTTTGGTATAAAATTAATATTTGCGGGTTTGAAAATTCAACTATTATGTAAAAAGTTCGTCTTTTTGGTTGAAAATTTGTCTTTTTTGGATAAAAGTTGAACTATTTTATTAATTTTGTTTTGTTTTTTGGATAAAGGTTCATCATTTTAGTTATAAATGCATATTTTTGGTTGAAAATTTGTCTTTTAGTACAAAATTGAACTATTTGTTTATAAATGCATGTATGTTATTTAAAATGTTCTTTTTTTAGCAGAATTTTATTCTTTATAGTTTGAAAATTAAACTATTTGGTCAAAAAATCTATTTTGTTGTTTATTAAAAATTTATTTATTTTGTCGACAAGTTAAATATTTTGTTAAAAGTTCAACTCTTTTATTTTAACTAATAATTATTTTCTTGAATTTTTTTTTTTTCTTAAAATGTCAATTATTATATTTTTAGTTGAGAATTCATCCTTTGGCTGAAAATTCAACTGTCTATTAAAAAAATCAACTATTTGGTTAAAATGCAACTAATTTGGTTGAAGTTTAATCTTTCTTGTTTAAAAATTCTACCATTTGGGTAAAAATTCAACTATTTTGTGGAATTTTTTAAATCAAAATTAATCTTTTGGCCGACATTTGAGCTTTTTGTGTTGAAACTTTAAATCGTTTTAGTTGAAGTTTAAGCTTTTTTGTCTAAAAATTCAACTGTTTAGTTGGAACTGTATCTTTGTTGGCAGAAAATTTCTGTATTTGGTTAAAAATTCAACCATTTTGTTGAAGAATCAAAAGTTTTGTTAAAAATAATTACGATCGTTTGTCTATCTGGACAGAAAAATCATTCTTTTAAATTAGCAATTCATCTTTTTTTGTTGTTGAAAATTCAATTGTCTTCTAAAAAATTAAATTAAATGGTTAAAAATGTAACTTATTTTGGTTATATTTTAATCATTTTTGTTTAAAATTTTGGTTAAAAAGTCACCTTTAGTGGTCGAAAATTGTAACTGATTTGTTGAAAATTCATTCTTTTAGATAAAAAATTCATCTTATACTGTACAAGAGTCATCTTTTTTGGTCAAAATAAATAAATTTGAAAGTTTCTAATTTTATTTTAAAATTCTTTTATTCAGTTTATAAAAAATTCTTTGTTACAAATGTAACAATATTCAATTTCTGTTCTTGGTTTGGTTAAGGAAAAATCAGGGAAAAGTCAGGGAATTTAAAAAATTTTATTTTTCGTTGACCTGCTAACATTCTTGACTGATTCCACGAGAACGCCACATTATTTTCTCTTTCCTTTTCAGATATATCGAGCGAATATTCACTCAACTCGAGGAATTCCGAGCGTTCGAACTCCTGCGATCTGGTCTTGATAGATCCAAGTATTTGCTTGTCAAGGAAGCTAAAGTGATTGCGATGACCTGTACACACGCGGCTCTTAAAAGACGAGAACTTGTTGACATGGGATTCACATACGATAATATTCTCATGGAAGAGTCAGCTCAGATTTTAGAAATTGAGACCTTTATTCCGCTGCTTTTGCAAAATCCACAGGATGGTTACAATCGGCTAAAACGTTGGATAATGATAGGAGATCATCATCAGTTACCGCCTGTAATTAAGAATATGGCTTTTCAGAAATACTCAAATATGGAACAGTCGCTGTTCGCGAGGTTTGTCAGATTGGGAGTTCCAACAGTTGATCTTGACGGGCAAGGTCGTGCCAGGCCAAGCATTTGTAATCTCTACAATTGGCGATACAAAAAGCTTGGAAATTTAACACACGTGGAGCAAAGTGCCGAATATCTGGTGGCAAATGCCGGTTTCCTTTACGATTTCCAATTGATCAACGTCGAGGATTTTAATGGCGTCGGAGAAAGTGAACCGAGTGCTTATTTTTACCAAAATCTTGCTGAAGCCGAGTATTGCGTTGCAGTTTTTATGTACATGCGTCTATTAGGATATCCTGCTGATAAAATCAGTATTTTGACGACTTACAATGGCCAAAAACATCTGATTCGTGACGTGATAAATATTAGGTGGGTAAAATTTAAATACTTCAGGGTGTCTATCCAACCTGGAAAACCGGGAATGACATTTTACAAATTTTCAGAGAAAAGGTCTGTCCAAGTTTGATTTCAACAGCTTTTTTTAAATAAGTAGTTACATTTTTATCTTTCTGTTATTGTATCATTCATTTTAGAATGCTTAATTTGACAGTCTGTCACTTAACAAATTTTCCATTCAAGATTTTTAATTTTAAGCGTACATTTTAATTTAAAGAATTTTAAAATGCAGTTTTAAAGACTTAAACAATTAAAAACTAGAAGCGTTTAAAATCGAAGATTTTTGCTAAAACCTTTTTAGTTCATCAACTGTGAATATAAATTAATTAATGATTTTTAAAATTAAATTGTACTTGAGATTTAAACAGTGAATAATATTTGATTTTACAACACGATTCGCAATCATTCGCAATTTTGGAATTTACAGATTTTAACGTTAAAAATTAAACTGTTTCAACTGGAAAATCTTCATAGTTAAACAAATGTAAACGCTCGATTGAAACTTTATAAACTATTTTCAATTTTCAAATAACTTCAAAATAATAAATTAAATTATTAAATTAAATTATTATTATTAATTAGTATTATTAAAATAATATATTCATAATTCAAGGCTTTTATTAAATTTCAAATACTATTTCAGTGTAAAATATTCCATTTTAACACCATTGGAAATATCTGACTGTTTATTTAAAATCAGTAGTTACAAATGAAATAGTCGAAACTAAACAAAGAAACTAAACTTTCAATGTTTTAATTTTAAATGTTCTACCTAACAAAAATTAATTTGTGAGTTAAATTGTTGAATTTTTATGTAAAATTAATACCTATTATTATTAGAAAAAATTCAAATCAGTTGACTAGATATTTAGATGTTTGAAAAAATTTCAAAATAATTAAAATCTTGAAATTATTTCAAATCCGGCTATTCGTATAAAAATTCGGTCCTGAAAAATGTAGCTTTTTTAAATTTTGGAAAGTCTTCAGAAGAAGAAAACAATTTCCTTGGGAAATTGAAAATTTTTTTTCTTTTGAAAAATTCATTTTAAGGTAATTTTTTGTAATTTTGCAGGATTTTAAAGAAATTTGTAAGAAAAACTCTAATTATTTTAAACGATGTTTAGAACTTTTTTAAAAAAATTAAAAAATGCAAAACAAAATGTATATGTTTCAAATTTTGAGGATTTTTAAACTATTTAAAAGAAAAAGAATTTAACTTGTAATTTAAGAAGTATTCAGTTTATTAAAAAAATGTAATCGTTCGATTTTTAAATTTGCTAGCCTAAAATTGCTTAAAATGATAAAATTTTGAAAATTCTTTCATTCATTGATTGATTCTTTAATTTCAAGCATTAAAAATGATAACGTGGGTTTATATTTCTGAAATTAAATCTGAATCTTTGAACTCTATAATAGATAACAGTTAAAAAAAATGTATTTGGCAGTTTACTTGCATTTAATTTAAAATGTTTCATTTGAAAAGTATTAGTAGCTTCCATTTTATACCTGTAAATTATTGCGCATTTGCATACAAAGTTTTTGAATTGAAATAACTTTTAAACGTATATTTTTCAAGTTAAAAATTCAGAGTACCACATTGAGTGCCTTAATTTGCAGTTCAGTTTTAATGACATCAGTTGAAAAATTTTTTCGATTTAGAGTTCGATTTTTTTAATTTCATTGTCGTTGAAAAAATTTTGCGAACCGGGAAAAACTCGGCAAATGTCAGGGACATTTTTTTTTAACTCAGGGAATTTGTTCGAGAGCGTGCTTGATTTTTTGTCTTAAATGGCAATATAAATTTGAATAACAATTATTTTTTATTTGTCAAAGTAGCTTGTTTTTTGTTCCTAACTTTTCTAACTGAAAAATCTTTCTTAGTTCAGAATTCAACTCATGTTGAAAACTTGTATTTTCGGCTTTATTCAAATGTTTTTGACTGAAAATCGACATTTTTTGTTGTTGAAATATCAATTACTACATCTTTCTTTCATAATTTATCTTTTTGAGTATGAAAATTTAATTACTTGGTGAAAAGTTAAATTCTTTTGGTACATTTTTGTTTTTTTGTTTGTTTAAGATCATCATTTTCATTGAAAACGCGCCTCTTTGGTTACAAATGAGGTATTTTGTTAAAAATTTGTTTTTAAATTTAACTGCTTTTTCTTTAACATACAAATTTTTTCAGCTGAAATATGTACTATTTAATTATTCATTAAAGTTGAATTATGCTGTTTTCTAGAAAACTCGTTTTTTTATTAAATTTTTTTCTTTTCTTTTAATAAAAGTTTAACTAATGTTCTAAAAGTTCACTTTTTGTTGTTGCAAACTGTTTTGTTAAAAAATACGTTATTTTCTTGAAAATTCATCTTTAAGGTAAAAAAAAAACATATTTTGTGTTTGAAAATTCAACTGTTTTGCAGGAAAATCGTATTTTTGGTTGCAAATTCTTTGTTTTAGTTGAAAATTCAGCTCTGTCGTCGAAAACGTGATTATTTTGTGACTAATTTTTTTGTGTGGAAAATTTGTTTTTTTTTTTGTTTACAACTAATTTTTTTATCTGAAAATGTAATTTTCCCATCATTGGTTAAAAATTTATATCTTTTAGCTGAAAATTCATTTTTTTTAGTAGAAAACTAATTTTCTTGTCTTAATTTTTTTATTGAAAAATAATTGTTTTTTGGTTGAATATTTATTTTTGAACTGAAAAATTAACTATTCCATTTTTAGCAAAACATTGATCTTTTTACATTCTCATTCAGAGAAGGTATTAGATTTATGTAAAATTCCCCCTCTCCCCCCCCCCTCCCGAGAGTTGTTCGGCGTTGTCGAGGGCTTGTGAGGCCAAGAGGGCGGGAGTAAAGTCGTTTGTCTCCCTGTTTGTG
>JAAAKG020093045.1:11008-39802 GCA_010014905.2 Druon quercuslanigerum
AAAATTAATTTTTCCATTTTTTTTAAAAAATTGATTTTTTTTCATTCTCCTTCAGAGAAGGTATTAGATTTTTGTAAAATTCCCCCCCCCCCCCCGATTTTTGTCAAATGTCCACGTTTTGAGACCCCCTGAAGAGAGAGAACAGTTTTTTACGAATGTGTCTGTCTGTATGTATGTGTGTATGTATGTATGCATGCATGTTGCCAGGCTGTGAGCACGATAACTTTTAAAAAAATTAATATATTCGATTGGCCTTTGGCCATTTTTGAAAAAAATTCAAAAAGTTAGAGCATTTTGAAAATATTTGAGACCATTTTTTAAAAAATTTGAAAATTATATGCGCATGTGTTTATAGTACTCTAAAATTTGAACAATTTATCCTTTTCACATTTTTCGATAAAATGAAAATCAGAGATATAGCATTTTCAAAGTCCAAAAAAAGAAACGAAAATGAACATTTTCAGGCAAACAACGCTAGATATGAAAAAAGTCAAGAGAAGAAAAACCTTGCGTTTTGAATGCACTACAAGATTATCATAACAACTTTTTAAATTTTCTTGAAAAATCTAAAATTCAAATATTGACAGCATAAAAAAATAATGGAAAATAAAAAATTAGATTTTGCGGTTAAACTGTGCAATATATATGTCACTGGTTTCGTGCCCAGAGGATGGCCGGGTATTAGCAGATGGGATCGCATGAACTCCCATCTAACACAACGCTGCTGAAGGTGGGTTATCAGCATAAAACACTGATCAGCTATGACTTGGTTTGAACTAATCACCCCTTCCCGTCCGCCCCAACCCCTCATTAATGTGTAACGTTTAAATCGTAAGAATAAAATTGAAAATTAGCAAATTCAGTTTTGAAAACCGGCAGAAGTTGCAGTAAAATGTTTCATAACAATTTTTTTTTAAAGAATGCGCATGTTTTAAACGAGTCAATTAAACTACGTCTGTTTTAATATCAATGCATGTTATGAATTGTAATAATATACATTTATGGGAATGATATACAATTTGAGGGACAAATTCGAATTAAAGGAGCTTTAACAAAAGAGAATTCACTATCATCAGATTTCTGTTGTCGATGGTTTGACCTTTAGTTTAAAAAATCTACGCACAGGTTTGAGGAACATATAAAGACCGAGCGCCGAGCGCGAAGCGCGAGAACTAACAGTCGCGCGCCCCAGGCGCGCTCAAACTTGCGAGCGAAGCGAGACGCGCGAGATGAGAATGTGACCGCGATGCGGGCGGATTTTTTATTAGAAGATTCATCTATTTGGCTGTAAATGTATCTTTATCAGTTGAGAATTTAGCTATATATTTTCCTAACGGTTTTAGTTAAAAATATGCGGAAGTAAAGTTTTTGCGGAGTAATCCACTGTAATTTTATGTAATCCAGAGTAATTCTATGTAAGCCGGAGTAATCGTAGGTAATCTAGACTAATTCTGTCTATAGAGGTAATCCAGGGCATTCCCCATGCATTTTTAGGAGTTGTTTCCCCCTCGGATGTTTGAGAATTCGAAAGAATAATAAAAGTGATGTCTAATCTGATTTTGTTTCTGTTCACATAGATGTGCCAACAACCCCTTGATCGGTCGGCCAAATAAAGTGACCACTGTTGATAAGTACCAAGGACAACAGAACGACTATATACTTTTATCTCTGGTGAAAACGCGTGCCGTGGGTCATTTACGAGACGCGCGGCGTCTTGTTGTAGCAATGTCTCGAGCCCGGTTGGGACTCTACGTATTTGCAAGGGTTTCTCTCTTCAAGAATTGCTTCGAACTCACTCCAGCCTTCAATCAGCTTATGCTTCGACCATTAAAGTTGTCACTGTTGCCCCACGAAATCTATCCCTCCAGGAGACCAAACCAAGATCCACCAACAGCTCCTCCAATGGAAATTGATGACATGCCGCATATGGCGAAGTTTGTGTACAATTATTACATGGAAAAAGTCAGCGCTATGAAGGCAAGTTTAGGAATTATTTTGTAATATATTTTAGTGTTTTTATATAATAGACTTTTAAAGTTTCGTGAAATTTTTATTTAGTGAAACTATTCAAATAAAAGTAATAGTATGTTTCCAAAAATGTTATACAAGATAAAAGCAGGATCACATTACTCTATAATAGACTTTGGACTTAATCAATCCACAAATGACACTCTGTTTTACACTTTTTTTAAACAATGCAACTATTTTTAAAAAATTACACTGATTCTACTACTTTCTTAAATTGGTCGCTAATTCAACTATAGAGCTGGTGTCGTTCAAAGTTCTGCAGTTTAAAGTTATTAAGTTCAAAGTGCTTCGGTTTGAATTTCTGCAGTTAATAAGAGCATAAATTTAAAGTGTAGTAGTTAAAATGGGCTGCAGTTTGAAGAACATTAGTTTAAAACGCTGCAGTATAAAGTGCAGCAATTTGAAGTGATGCAGTTAAAAGTGCAGCAATTTGAAGTGCTGCAGTTACAAGTTCAGCATTTTAAAGAACTGCATGTAAAATTGCAGCATTTCAAAGAACTGCAATTTTATTTTCTGCGGTTTAAAATATCGCAGTGAAAAGTACAGCAGTTATTAAGTGCTGTAGTTTTAAGTTCTGAAGTTTAGATTTATTCAGTTTGAAGTGCTTCGGTTTGAAGTTCGGCAGTTTGAATTTCTGCAGTTAAAAAAGCAAAAATTTAAAGTGCAACAGTTAAAATGGACTGCAGTTTGAAGTACAGTAGTTTAAAACGCTGCAGTATGAAGTGCAGCAATTTCAAGTGTTGAAGTTAAAAGTGCAGCAATTTGAAATGCTGCAGTTAAAAGAACAGCAATTTAAAAAACTACAGTATAAATTGCAGCATTTCAAAGAACTGCAATTTGATTTTCTGCAGTTTAAAATATTGCAGTGAAAAGTGCTGTAGTTTGACGTTCGGCAGTTTGAATTTCTGCAGTTAAAAAGCAAAAATTTAAAGTGCAACAGTTAAAATGGACTGTAGTTTGAAGTACAGTAGTTTAAACGCTGCAGTATAAAGTGCAGCAATTTGAAATGTTGCAGTTAAAAGTGCAGCAATTTGAAGTGTTGCAGTTAAAAGTGCAGCAATTTGAAGTGATGTAGTTAATAGTGCAGCAATTTAAAGAACTGCAGTTAAAATTGCAGCATTTTAATGGACGGCAATTTGATTTTCTGCGGTTTAAAACACTGCTGCGAAAAGCACAGCAGTTCTTCAGTTTAATGTTCTTTAGTTTGAAATGCTTCGGCTTGAAGTTCGGCAGTTAAAAAAGCAAAAATTTAAAGTGCAACAGTTAAAATGGACTGCAGTTTGAAGTACAGTAGTTTAAAACGCTGCAGTATAAAGTGTAGCAATTTGAAGTGTTGCAGTTAAAAGCGCAGCAATTTGAAGTGTTGCAGTTAAAAGTGCAGCAATTTGAAATGATGTAGTTAAAAGTGCAGCAATTTGAAGTGCTGAATTTAAAAGTGCAGCATTTTAAAGAACTGCAGTTAAAATTGCAGCATTTCAATCAACTGCAATTTGATTTTCTGCGGTTTAAAATACTGCAGTGGAAAGTACAGCAGTTCTTCAGTTTAATTTTCTTTAGTTTAAAATGCTTCGGTTTGAAGTTCGGCAGTTAAAAAAGCAAAGATTTAAAGTGCAACAGTTAAAATGGACTGCAGTTGAAGTACAGTAATTCAAAACGCGGCAGTATAAAGTGCAGCAATTTTAAGTGTTGCAGTTAAAAGTGCAGCAATTTGAAGTGCTACAGTTTAAGAACAGCAATTTAAAGAACTTTCAGTTAAAGTTGCAACATTTCATAGAACTGCAGTTTCATTTGATGCAGTTTAAAGTGCTTTTATTGCAAGTGCATCAGTTTGAAGTTCTGCAGTTTTAAGTGAGACAGTTTAAAGACAGCTGTTTAAAGTTATGCAGTTAAAAGGGCTGCAATTGGAACTAATGCAGTTAGTTTAAAGCATTGTATTTTAAAATTCGGCAGTTTGGAATCATACAGTTTAATGTGCGCCTGTTTGAATTGTTTCACTTTGAAAGTAAAGCAGTTTAAAGTTATGCAGTTAAAAAGGGCTTCACATTTGTACTGCTGCAGTTTAAAACACTGTATTTTAAATCCATTCTGTTTGAAGTTAGAAAGGGCTGCAATTGTAAGTATTGTAGTTTTAAAAGCTGGAGTTTAAAATGATGCAGTTTAGAATGCTTCGATCAAAAGCGCATCAGTTTGAAGTTCTGCAGTTTGAATTTCTGCATTTTATAAGTGCGGTAGATTAAAGTGCAACACTTGGAAGCAACACTGGAGCAGTTAAAATGGTCTGCAGTTTGAAGTACTGCAGTTTAAAACGCTGCAGTTTAAAGTGAAAGAATTTTAAATGCAACTGAAGTGCAGCAATAAAAATGTATTGCAGTTTGAAGTATTGCAGTTTAAACTTCTGCAGTTAAAAGTACAACATTTTAAAGAACTGCAGTTAAAAGTACAACATTTTAAAGAACTGCAGTTAAAAATGAAGCATTTCAAAAAACTGCAATTTCATTTGCTGCAGTTTAAAGTGCACCAGTTTGAAGTTATGCAGTTAAAAAGAGTTTCAATTTGAACTACTTCAGTTTAAAACACTGTATTTTAAAGTTCTGGAGTTTGGAATGCTGCAGTTTAAAGCGCACCAGCTTGAAATGTTGCTCTTCAAAAGTGCAGCAGTTTGAATTGCATTTCTGTAGTTTGAAACGCTAAAGTATAAAATGCTGCAGTTTGGAATGCTGAAATTAGAAGTGCACCAGTTTGAAGTGCAGTAGTTTGAAGTAGGGCAGATTAAAGTGCAACACTTTGTAAGTACTACAGTTAAAACTGCGGCAGTTAAAGTTGGTTTCATTTTGAAGTACTGCAGTTCAAAACACTGCGATTTGAAGTGCTGCAGTTTAAAGTAATGCAGTTTAAATAGCAGTACTTTGAATTTCTGAAGTTAAAAGTGCTGCAGTTTGCGGTACTGCTAGTTGATTCACTTCAGTTTAAAATTCTGCAGTTATAAGTGCAGCAATTTGAATACCTGCAGTTTAAAATTTCTGCAGTTTGAAGTGCTTCCATTTTAAGTGCAGCAATTTGAAGCTGTGCAGCTTAAAGTTCTGCAGTTCAAAGTACAATAGCTAGAAATGCTGCAGTTTGAAGTTATGTGGTTTAAAGTGACGCATTTTGAAGTTCTGCAGTTTCTAGTACAGTCTGTTCAAATAATGCCGTTTGAAATACCTTAATTTCAAGTGCAACAAATTAAATAGTGCAGAAGTTTAAAGTGCAGAATTTTGAAGCGCTGCAGTTTAAAAATGCAGTTAATAGTGCTTCAGTTTGAAGCTCTGCAATTTAAAGTGTTACAGTTTAAATTTCTTCAGTTTAAACTAATGCCGTTTAAATAACTTTAAACCTGAGTCACTCTATTTTTAGAAATTTACACTTTTAGACTTATAAGTTGTTGTTAATATTTCTCACTGAATCTTTTATGTGCAGGGTGTACACAAGGATATCCTTGAAGATGTGGAGAAAGAGTTTCTTGAAGAAGCAACAAAAAGGTATCATGAAGAGGGAGCCAAACTAGAACGAGAGTCATCAGACGATGAAGATGAAAATGCAGGACTTGAAGTTGCCCCGAGTAAAACTGAAACAACTCAAAGCATATGTGAACCGATAAAGAACTTGTTGGGGGAACCATTGGACGAAAGTTGAAAGAATTACGTAAATAGGGACATTACTTTATTTTATGTAGTAACTTATAAGATGAATGTAAGATACTTTTCTACTTCTCATTTTTGTATAGATCACTCATATTGTAGCCTCAAAATAATTCTGTAGTGACTGAATTCTGACTAATTGAATTCACGATTCAATAATAATGATTAAGTTTTCGTTACGTGATTATAGAAAAATTGTACGGTAATACAATTTTTTGTACGAATGTTTTTTTTTCTCCTTTCACTTTGAACGAGTTAAATAATTAAAGCATCGGCTCAAAAAACATTATATAAGCAGAGATTTTGACTCACAGAAATCTACGTTCAATCGGATTTTCATTTTGATAATTATTCTTTTTGGTTTTCTTTAAATAACTATTTAATATTTTTCCATCAGGAAATTAAACTTTATAGTTAATTCTATTCAATTTTGTCGACAGGAAAATAAAAATAATTAAACTAAAGCCAAAAATGTGCATCAACAATTTCTAAAAAAAATTAAAATAAATATTTATAAGTGTTTGAATATTTTGATCTGTAAAAACGCTTTTATCATAAGATACAAAAGTCTTATCTTCAATTTTCCAGTATTTTTACTTAATAACTTGAAATAGCTTAAATCCTAATTGTTTTGGGAACAGAAATTTTATAACTCTTTTACGCATTATATTTGTTCTAAAAACTATTTTGAAACCCGGAATTCAGCGAAACAGGAAATTTCATTGGTCAGAGAAAGTCAGTTATTTTGAAGAATTTCTCGGAAAAATCAGGGCATGTTTTTAAGAGAGACTTTAAACAACTGTCAAGCGTATTAAATAAAAAATTGTAGGAAAAAATTACGGAATTATGAAAACCAAGTTTTATTAAATTAAACAGTCATTCTTTTTGCTTTAAAGGTCAACTTTTTTTGTTTTAAATTCGCCTTTGGGGGGGGGGGGGGGGGGGGGGTGTTGAAAATTTTACTTTTTAGTTTTTTGTTGAAAAATCGTCTTTTTAGTTGAACCTTCACTTTTTTTGTTGAAAATTCGGTTTTTTATCATTGAAAAATTGAAACGCATTTAATAATCATTCACCTATTCCAGTTGGAAATTCATCTCTTTGGTTGAAAGTTGAACTATTTTGTTGAGCAATACATTTTTTGCAGGTTTATCTCGGCTAGAAAGTTTCGCTTTTTTGTTGAAAATTCTTATTTTCGGGTTAAAAATTCAACTGTTTTACCGAAATTTTATCTTTTGCCGTTCAAGGATTTGGTTGAGCGATTGTTCTTGATTGAAAAATGACATTTCACATTTTTTGTAAAAAATTATATTTATTTAGTTGAAAATGTAACTATTTTGTTAAAAACTCAACTATCCTGTTAAAAATTCAATTTTTGTGTTGAAAGTTCGAATTTTTTGTGGAAAAATTGAAGTATTTTGTTAAAAATTCATTTTTTGTTAGTCTAAATATTATCTAATTTATTTTTTGTTAAATGTGTAACTAATTTGAATGAGAATGCAACTCTTTTAGTTAACAGTTCAACTATTTCGTTAATTTTTTTTTGCAAATTCAACTATTTGGGTAAAAGTTAGAATATTTTGTTAAAAATTTATTTATTTTTGTGTAAAATGCATACTTTTGGGTTCGAAATTAGACTCTTTCAAAGAAAATTCATCTTTTTCCGTTCAACAATTTGAATGATCTTTTTTCTTTCTTTATTGAAAAATGTGATTGGTTGAAATTTTTTTTTTTTTTTTTACTAAAAATTCAACTATTCTTTTGAAAGTTTATTCATTTGATTGAAAAGTCGTCATTGGTTTTAAAATTCGTATATTTTTGTAAACTCATCTTTTTGGTTAAAATATCAACTATTACATTTTTTTGTTGAATATTTAACTTTTTCTGGTTGAAAATTTAGTTGTATTCTAAAAAATTCTTCAGACTGATTTAAAATTTTAACTGTTCAATTTAAAATTAAGTTCAACACTATTTGGTTCAAAGTTAATTTTGTATTGAAAATTCAGCTGTTTATTTACTGATAATTAACTCTTAATGTTGAAAATTTAATTAATTTGTTGAAAATTCAAGTACTTTGTTAAAAAATCATATTTTTTTGTTGAAATTTGAACTGTGTTCTTGAACATTCATATTTCTTGATCGACAACTCAACCGATTTATTAAAAATGCATCTTGTTTGGATGAAATAAAAAAATAAATTTGACAACCTAATCTGAAATTGTTTTATTCTGTTTATGACAGATTCTATGTAAAAATATTAAAAGATTAAATTGTTGGCCTTTCAATATGAATGGTCGGGGAAAAAGAAGGGAAAGGTCAGTTAATTTCAAAAATAAAGTTTTTCCTCAAAATAGTAAATTATTCTATCAAAGAGATTCTGGACGGAACCTTTTAGCTGAAAAGTATAACTGTATAATTGATTAATTTTCAAATAAAGGAGACATAAATGCATGTGTATAGATATAACTTTATTGTATGTCACATTTAGCCTTAAACTGAATTCACATTGTTAAATCTTTGCCAACATCACAAATACACTGATTTTTAAACTAAAAATCGAAGAAAGTCGATGAGACCATATTTTTGTGCTTAAACGTGCAAATGAAGCTCAACTACATTGCAGTTCGAAAAAAATTGATTGTGCAATCACACACAATTTATTCACGCGTCACACACGTGTTCGGCTGTACAACAGTTTTTATTTTTAGGTTGACCAAATTCCAACTATGCTGCATTTTAAGCATATTTTCCCGCAAAACGCCATATCTTAAACGCATGAAAAAACGCCTGATTAAGAGTACAAAGTTTCTTATAAAAGCTTAAATTTGAATTGACATGCAGCATTTCATATTCAATGGATTAAATCCTTCTGGAAAGATCTAAGCACTAGGCAACAAAATACTCTACTAATTTATGTTTCGTTTTATTTCAGTTCGATTCTACTAGGCACGATACGGATTTCTAATTCAATAATGCAATATATAATTATGGAATTTTGTTAAATATAATAAACGATACCATTCCTTACCTCTGAATTAGTGTTTCAGTCAATTCGAGAGCTTGTGAACAGAGGACCCTACAATTTTGTATTCCTGAACAATTTTTCACCAGGGCACATATATATTCAAATAAATTCTCCGAAGATAAAAAAAAGCCTTTATGTTAACGGGAAGTTAAAACCGAGGTTAAAACACTCTATCTATAGTGTAATGGATTCCAAACCTCCACCTGAGAAAAACATGTTTACCATGATTATTGCTATATAGACAAAGTGCGTATTCTTCTAATGAAGGTACCTATTAAATACAAATATACCCGAAATTCCTATATGCCTTTACTACATCATATATGAGGCAATTAAATTTTGTCAAGCCAGTGTCGATATAGTTATTCTTAAAAAATAAATAATGAAGGTATCATCCTTTTTATAGAAACAAATAAAAACATTTTGAAGGCACAGTAACGTTGAAAACAACGCGCATTATAAAATATAAGCGCTAAGGAGCTTAAAACAAATTAATGCTATATGGACATACTTCGTTTCCCCTAACCTAAAACCCCCCGAAACGGCCGGCAAAGTAAAGTATAACAAGTCTATCTGCAACTTGATCTTCTTCTGCTACATCATCTTTTTTTTCTGTATCTCCTCGTGTGAGTTTAGAAGCTGCCGCATTCTCGCAAAACACGATTTCCAAGCGGGAGCGGCGGACGGAAGTTGTTAATCACCTGCAACAAATAATTGCACAAGTTTATTCTTTTGTTCTTATTATTCTCATTGAAAGTTTTACGTCTGCTCAATTATAGGACAGAAGAACCTTTTCTTACAGGCTATATATAGCTGCGAATGTTCTAAAGATACAAGAGCCAAAAAAATCCTCACAATTTGTAGGTATATGCTAGTTTCAAGAATATGAGTTTCTCTTTCGTTTGATTTCAAGGCTTCTCGCGTATGACCTTGTAACTGAGATAAAAACATGCTAGATTCAGTGTTTTCTAAACTTTAAAAACAGAGCAGAAGGTAAAATCACTGATGGGAGAAAAAATGATAAACGTGTGAAAAAGATGTTTCATGGCATGTTTTTCACGATAATGCCAATTTTTAAAAAATTTAGCTTTTAGGAGCTGTCCATGAAGTACTTTACCGTGTGGTCAATTATAAGATTTGGTAATAAATTAGGAATAATAAAAAATAGTATATCAGACTTCAGAGCCTAAAAATTACCCGAAAACAGAGGAAATGGGGTGACTTATCACGACAATGGGGAATAAATTATTTTAAATAAAATAAAATGTTGTATTGAATTCAATATAAAACGCTTAAGACTTCAAGCCGAAATATTTTTAATTCATTTTTATTTCATATTCAACCAAATCTTTCAAATTTCAATTCTAAAGATTTTTTAAAGTTCAAGCAAAGTTCAGTTTTCAACAAAAAAGTTCATTTTCAACCAAGAAAGATCAATTTTTTACCAAAACGAACTTTTAACAAGATACATAAATCTTTAAATAAAAAAGATACATTTTTAAACAAAAATATAATGGTTAAATTTTCGGTTTAAAAAATTACTTTTCAACACAAAAAAAAAATTCAAAAAAAAAATTCAATGAAAAAATACGAAAATTAACCACATAGTTGATTGCTCCACCTAATAGACTACTTTTCAACAAAGAAGATTATTTTTTTACCCAAAAAGACGAATTTTCAACAAAAAAGAGAAACTTAAAACCAAAAATGGAATCATTCAATTTAAATCAAAAAAATAAACTGCAACAAAAAGGATATAAAATGTCAACCAGATGAATGCAAAAAAAAAATAATATTTAACAAAATAATTAAATCCTCAAGCTAAAAGATGAATCTTCTACCAAATAGTTTATTTTAAACTAACTAGTTTAAATTTCTAAACAAAATAGTTAGATTTTCAAGCCAAAAAGATTAATTTTTAGAAGACAGTTCAATTTTCAATCAAAAAGTTGATTCTCAAAGAAAAAAAAATAATTTTTTCTACCATACAAGAGAAATTATCATCCTCCAACACCTATTAGATAAATTTTTAAAAAATAATAATAATTTTCTACTCAAAAAGATGAATTTTCAAAAAGAAACTTACTTTTAAATCAAGAAAGAAGATTTTTTCAATGAAGTAATGGAATTTTTAACTAAAAAAACACAGTTTTCAACAAAAAATGCAATCGTTTAACTTACAGTTAAAAAAAGAAGGTTCGAACAACAAAAAATTTTTTTAACCAGTTGAATTCAATCAAAAAAGATGCATTTTCTAGCTAAATAATTGATGTAACTTATAAGTTCTCTACAAAATATTTGAAGTTTCAAGAAAAAAATATGAATTTTCAAGAAAAAAGTAAATTTATATCCAAGTAGTTTAATTATTAACTTACAAATAATACATTTTTAACATTTTTAAAATAAATATGTGTATATAATATAACTGGATGAAAATATTTTTTTTTTTTTAAATTTGTTTTTTGATTTAAAAGTTGATTTTTTTTAGTAAAAAATATTGCTGTTTTGTTGAAAATTCAACTATTTCCTAGAAAATTTACATTTTCTTTAAAAATCATATTTTTGTGTTAAAAAATCAATTCAAATCTTTTTGGAAAAATATTTAAATTTAAGTAAAAGTTTATCTTTTTAATTAAAGAAGTTACCTATTTTAGTAGAATTTTCATTTTTCTTGGACAAAAATACACTTTTTGGGTGGGCAATTGAACAAATTTGTTAAAAAGTCATACTTTTTGGTTAAAAATTTGACTATTTTGCAGAAAATTAACTTATTGTTTACAATTCTTATTTTGGCGTTGGAAAGTAAACTGGAATCTTCTTTGAATGACAATTTAACTATTTTTAAAGGCTTTTGTTAATTCATCTGTTTTAGAAGAAATTACATCTTCCTTCGATTAAAATGCAACTGTTTGTTTGAAAATTCAACAATTTTGTTGAAAAGTCATACTTTTTGGTTAAAAATTCTTCTGTTTTGTGGAAAATTCAAAAAATATTGTATACAATTTCCTTTTTGTTGAAACTTAATATTTTGTCTTTGAAAAGAGAACTGAAATTCTTTCTGGATAAAAGTTTAACTTAAAATAAAATCTCTCAATTTTTATTAAAAATTCCTTTGTTTTAGTACAATTTTCATATTTCTTGGATAAAAAAACAACTATGAAGTAAAGAACTCAACTATTCTGTAAAAAAATTCATGCTTTTTGGTTAAAACATATTCATGTTTTTGGATTGAAAATTCAATTTTTTTGTAGAACTTATTTTTGGTTAAATTTCATATTTTGATCTTGAAAATTCAACTGAAACCTTTTTTGGTTGAAAATTCAAATATTTTTGTTTAAAATTATTTTTTTAAATAATAATAAATTTGTTTTTAAAGACACTTAATCTTTTTTTAAATAAAAAAGATACTATTTGTTAGCAAATTCAACAATTTTGTTAAAAAATCATCTTTTTTTGGTTAAAAATTCGTCTTTTTAGATTGACAAATCAATTTTTTTCGTAGAAAATTATTTCTTGATAAAAAATTAATCTTCTGATAGAAAAAAGTAAACTGAAATATTCTTTAAGAGAAAATTTAACCATTTTTTAAAAAGATTTATATTTTGATTTGAAAATTCATTTTTTTGTTGAAAGTTCAATTATTTTCTGGAAAATTCATATTTTTTAATTAATAAAAGTTAAACCACAGTACTAAAAAATTTATATATTTGATTAAGGATCAACACTACGTAAATCAATATCAAAAGTTGCCTATTTTTAAAATTATTTTTAAAATCGAGAAAAAAGATCTATTATAAACTTCTGTAAATATTGATGGAGGCTTCTAAGCATACTTCAGAAAAAAGCAATTCAGGTTAAAATTGTTTATTTAACAGTAGTTATTTTATTTTTTTTTATTTTTCCTTAAGGAAAAGTTACACATTTTATTTAATCCCAATGATCAAGGCCTCATTTTATTCTTCGAAGGATTCTCTAAATTTCTATTTGGGATACTTTTATTTAAGAAAATATATTGAGCAATCATACAGTTATTATTGTTATAAACAATAAAAAAAACTTTAATTAACATCATCCAAATAGAATTGTAGAAAATCCTTCAAAGAATAAAATGAGAATCTTCCGTGAAGATTTTCAGAAATCAATAATAGAACTATTTATTTTTAATTTTATAAATCATTTTAAAGATTGGTGACTTTTGAGATTGATTGCTGTATGCAGTTGACACTGCACATCCTTAAAGGCTTATATCTAAAATATAAACTAAGATACTTTTTTGTTGGGAATTTATCTTTTTAGGTTGAAAATTCAAATATTTTTTAAAAATCCATCTTTTATAGTATAAAGGATATTTTTTGTTTAAAACAAATTAATCAATTTGGACATTTAAATTTGTATCCAAAATATTGTTTTATTTCGTTAATTAAAGATTCTATTTTAAAAGTATTTACAAGATTGAAATGCTGGCATTTAAATGGTTAATGATCATGGAAAATGAAAAATTGGTCATGGAACAATCTGGGACTTTTGAAAATGAAGTTCTCGGACACGAAAAAACAAGAAAAAGGGAAAATTTCGGGGAAAATATGGGATAAAGAAGCATTCTTTAAGAACGCGGAAAAGGGACGAATAGGGGAAAGAGGATGAAGTCTGAAATATGAAAGTAATGTACTTTTACATTTTTCTTATTGCATCTTTCACAAAATTTGTCAATTTATTATCTAAGTTTGAAACGTTACTTTTAACGCCCCCCCCCCGCCCCGGATCTTCAAATTGGTAACGCAATTTTTATGGATAACCCTTTAAAGAAATAAATCTTTCGGAAACTTACCACTCCATGATTCTCATGACAAGGGCATTCCTCGCCACGAGGAAATTTTCTCAGATTGCGGAAGATGTTCAACTGATGATGAGAAACTTCTATGTACTTCTTGAAGAGAATCCATGTTACACTTTCGTTGCATGGCGGCGTGGTCAATGAGCCCAAATAAGTCCAGTATCCGTTATCATCTAAACAATAAATAATACAATTTATAAAAGCAAATAAAAATGTTTACCCTGAAGACTTGCAATGAATGAATATTAATTGCGAGCGCTAAAGGCTTTCCACACCATGCGAATTATAATTATATTGTGCATGAGAGAGTGCTTATAACATGCACTATTATACGGCGGAAACGGACTTGTACTGATTAAAATGGCTTCACAGTAGTAATGCGCTTACTGTAAGTTTCCTTTGAAATTCCAAGTTATTCCAGGGTGTCTACTATCTAGTCTACTGGAAAACCGGGAAAATCTGGAATGGTCAGGGAATTTTTATATAACTGGAAAAACCTGAAGAGATCAGAGAATTTTTTTGAGAGCGCAAATTTTAAATTGCAATTTTTAATTTAATAACAATGATTCTTAATTTGTAAAGTTTGCCTTATGTTACTGTATTAAACTATGTTGTTGAAAATTATTTTTTTAAATTAATCTTTTAAATTTAAAATTGAACTAATCTAATTTTGGTTGAAATTTCTTTCTTTTTGTCAGCAAGTTAATCTTCTTGGTTAAAAATTCATCATTTTTCTTGAGAATTCAACTTCACAATTTTTTTCTCTCTTTCTTGAATGAAAAACCTTTCTTATTTAAAAATTGAAGTCATGTTGAAAATACGTCTTTGTTGGCTGAATACAACTATTTTTAACTGCAAATTAAAATCTGTTTTGGAATTTAAATTTAGGTGCTTGATCGAAAGTTAAACCGTTTTGTTAAAAATTAATGTTTTTGGTTGAAAATTCATTATATTGTAAATGAAAAATGAATCTCTTTGGTTCTCTGTGGTTATAAAATAATATATTTCTGTTAAAGATTCATAAATTTGGTGTGAAAATTATTTTTTCCGTGGAAAATTAGTTTCGTTGAATGAAAATTTATCCATTCCATTTTTGCTTTAAGGTTTATTTTTTTTAGCTCAAAATTTAACTATTTATATAAAAAGTTGTCTTTTCTATTGGAAAATTCAACTATTTCGTTGAAAATTAATGTCATTTTTTGAAAAATCTTCTTTTTGGTACAGAATTAATCTTCGTATTTAAAAATTCATCACTTTGGTTCAAATTTTTTTTTTTAATTAAAGTATTCCATTTTTTGTTGAAAATTATTTTTTTTAGTTCAAAATACAACTAGATGGAACAGTGATGGTGAATATATATTTAAGAATATCTTGTAATATAATTTGTCAAAGCTTTCTAAATTAAACATATTCACAGTCGATTGTTTAAAAAATGCGAACGATTTAAATGGCTCCATTCTATGAAAAATTACACCTGGAAAAAAACAAGAGATACCTCGATAAATCTGGAATTGTCAGAGAATCTTTTTCCAGGATTTGAGTAGACACCCTGTATTAGATTTTTTTATAAGGTAGTGTAATAATCGAAAGTCAAACTATTCGTCTGGATTTTCTAGTGATCACTCTCCTATTTAATGAGTCAGCATTATCAAAATTAACAAAACAAATTAACAAATTAACAAAAAAATTTTAAAAATTCAATGTAAAATGTAAAGAAGGAATTTTTTATTTGCCTGAAAACAATTTAATATTAGTTTCCATGTGGAATTATAAAATGCGCATTAGACAATGCAGGTGGAAATTTAAAAAAACGAGGCTTTTCGCGTTGATATTTCGCGAAATATTAAAGATAAGACATTCAATATTGTGTACTTTTTCTGGAATTCAGTTTACGATTGCTTTAGAATTATCAGAGTTTTTTTATAATTTGTATCAATATTGTATGATTCACATGAAAAATGAGGCCTAGTGTTAAATTAAAACGTCAGGAAAGTAATCTGTTCGTTTTTATTAAAATAATTATCTACAATAAAAAACATTTTAGCAGCAAAAATTATTTCTTTAAACATAAGTAGCAAGGCTAGGGTGCGTAATTTCCAATTAAAATAAATATCTTTTAAGCCAATAATAAAAACGCATGTTTTTTTTGTTTTTTAATATAAATATTTTTAAACTTTTTCAAGATGTTTAAAATCATGTGTCGTGTAAAAATTGGTTTCCTTGTTGTTCAATTTTGGTCGAAAATTGAACAATTAAGTTTAAGTTTAAGTTTATCATCTTGAATCTGACACAGCGTTTAATTTCGTTTCAAAATTCAGTGGAAAATTAAAAAAAAAACTACGAAATTTACAAAATCGTAGCTATTTCTCTGAAAAGTTTACCTAACCCAGCCGTTTTCTATTATAAACTTGTACTATTAGGGAAAACTTCCCTACAGTTGATTATGAAACTTGCAGTGGATATTAATTAATTAAAAATACGTATGTAAAATAATCTATTTTATTTTATTTAGCCTTCTAATTCATGATTATCCACTGTAGGGAGATTTCCCCTATGCTAAATATAATTTCATGAAACTTCATCGTGTGCCAGCAACTTCAAGAGATTGTTATTTGAAAAAAATGATAAAAATAAGTTAAAGTACTCATAACTTTGAACGAAGTTGTTTGTTATCAACCCGGAAAAATGCGTGTCGTTTCATTTCCTTTGAAAAAGAACATGTTTTATCGGCCACCGATAGACCGCACGACTAACAGGAAATGATTCATTGGGATTATTTCGTATTTGACTTGTTTCATTTTTGCGTTCATAAAAATGTATGAAGAAAGCTGTATTATTTGTCCAACTAAGCAAATTTTAATAAGCATTGAGTTACATGTTAATGCAACTTATTATACGTTTTACAAATCACACAATTTTAAAAGAAAAAAATTTTAATTAAAAGTACAAAAAACAAAATAGATTTTAATCATTTTATTAGAATGTATCAATTTTAGGGGTAAAACTTCTACACAAAAAAGAATTTGGTTTTTAAATGGACATAAAGCTATCACTTGAAATAATGCTGGACCAAAAAATGTATTTTTTAGTACCACTACCGGAAAAAGTATCCAAATAGTAGCTTCGTGCAAAAAAATAGTAGCAAATAGAGGAGTGCGAGGTTTGCATAAAGAATACTTCATTTTCTAATCTGCTCTGTTATGTAAATATAATTTTCGCCCCATTAACATTATGTGACTAGAATAGTTATAGGCAGATAGTGAAACTTGGATGCATTACTCGTGAAATCCTTGCGTTTACATTAAAAAAACTTTTCTTTTAGTGAGAAAATTATTCCCTATTATTGCCAGATTATTAAAAGAATATTGAGATGAGAAAATTATTAAATTTTTCTTTTTTCTACAATTTTAACCTTCCGATTTTATACAATGCAGGGCATTCTTTATCTTTATTTATTCTTTTTAAATTCTTAATCATTTTTTAACTATGATACCTGCAGGAAATATTACTTTTCTTACAGAAAACAATGTCTGATTTTTGGAGAAAGAAATTAGAAATTCTTGTCCGATAATTAAAAAATCTTTTCTTATAAAAATTCATAAATTCTTGTTAAAGGAAAGTCTGTGGTACCTTCTATTTTATATTTAATCGTGCGCCATCACGTTTAATTTTTCGAACAGGAAGAAAAAATAAATGTTAATACAACATAAAAGTTAAAAAACCTATTTTGTTCTTAAGTTTATATAAATCTAAAAAGATTTTTGATGACTCCAGATACGTCAAGTAAAAATTTCGACAAAAAAGTTCATTTTCAATCAAATAGTTGAATTTTTGACAAAAAAAGATGAATTTCCAACGAAAAATGTAATAGCTGATACTTCAACAAAAATATTTGAATTTTAAATCAAAAAAAGTTAAATCCAACTAAAAAAGAATTTTTCAAATTTTAATTCGAGGGAAAAAATCATTTTTAATAAAAAATGATTCGAAAATCTTTCAAAGTTTTAAAATATTTAAATTTTGTTAAATTCTTAAATTCTGAAACATCTTATAAACTAAATGAAGATGTAATATATTTGATATTTGATATTTCGACTAAAAAGATTTCAATTAACACAAAAATACCAATTTTCATCAAAAAAGTTAATTTTCGGTCAAATATTTGAATTATCAACAAAATACTTAAATTTTCGACCAAAAAAGATTTTTCGGGCAAGAAAGAGCAAAACATTCAGCTACATTATAATTTGAGGAAAAATCATTTTTAATAAAAAACACAATTCTAATAACTTTATATTTTTTCAATTTGTCCATTAATTTTATAAAATTTAACAAAATTTTTGGAAAAATTCGAGTCAGTTTAAAAGATATTTAGGCCTGGCAGAAGTTTGGAAGAAAATTAACATTTTTAAACAAATTTCGGAAATCTTTCAGTTTAAAAATATTTTCAATCTCTTAAAAGCAGATTAAATTCCTGAACATTTTATAAACTAAATGAAAATGTAATAGTTGATATTTTAACCAACAAGATTTCAATTAATCCGGAAATTTAAATTTTAATAACAAAATTTAATTTTCGATCAAATAAGTGAATTATTAACAAAAAAAGATTGTTCATTTCACAAAGAAAAAAAATTTAACCAAATTATAATTTAAGAGGAAAATAATTTTTAATATAAAATAAACATTTCTAATAACTTTATATTTTTTAATTTATCTGTTTGAGAGGTTTAATAAATATATTTTTCCTAAGCTTCTTGAGAAAATTCACAAATGTTTTCAAGAATTTAGATACGTCGAGAATCTATTTAGAAAATTGGTAAGAAAGTTTTTTTTACAGAATTTTACACAATTTTAGGAAAAATTCAAATCAGTTTCAACGATATTCAGGACTTGCCGTAACTTGAAAAAAAGTTAGAAAAATATTTGATCAATTTTCGGAAATCTTTCAGTTTTAAAATATTTTTGATCTCTTCAGAAGTTAGAAAATCTCTTAAGATCTTCCAGACTGAATAAAATTATTCTGAAAGTTTTAAAAATGTTCAAAAATTAAACAAATTGTTTCAAAACCTTTCAGATTCTCTTTTAACAATTTTGGAATAATTTTAAAATGTTTACAAATTTTCTCAAATAATTTATTTTTTTTTAATATTTAAAAATCTAGAAAGAGATTTAAATGTTTTGAAATCTTTGCAAAGTTGAAATAATTGTTGATTTTTTTTCAAAACTTCTAAATATCGTTTAAAACGATTCGAAATTTCACTAAATATTTTTGAACATCTTTGCAAATTAAAAAATTGTCTCATAATTTTTTAGCTTCTTTTTGGATAATTTTGGAACTCTTTTGAAATTTTTTGAAATATTTTAAAATATACTCTTAGAATTATTTTATAAACAAAAATCATTAACATTTTTCTGAGGAATATTAAGTAAATTGGTTTATTCTCTTGAAACCTTTCCAATTTTTTAAAAAACATCTGTTCCGAAATTTTGAATAAGTTAGTCAAAAATGTTTTTTCTTTTCAAGTAAATATGAAAAATAATATACCACAGACTTTCCACAAGAACTGATCGATTAAACATTTTTTTTTCATTTCCTGAAAGTTTCCTAATTTAAAAAAATTATGGGAACGAATTTGACTTCTTAATCTAAGGTTTATAATAAAATCGCAATACTAAGTGTGATAATACCCACCATAAACTTTTTTCAGAATAAACCAAATTTAAGGTTTACGTGCTCAGCCCCCCACAAAAAAAATCCTGTATTGTACAAGATAAAATAGTTGAAATTGTAAAAATGAAAATATAAAAACTTTAAAACGTCGAACTTTCGCTATAAAAACCTCCGCAGTAACATCTAAATATTTTATATTTATATGGCATTAATAGGGAATCATTATTTGCTTGTCTAAAGAAAGAAAACTTCAGATCTAAAAAAAAAGTTAAACTCTCGAGGCATCCTACTGAGCACTTTATGAAATGACTAGAAATTTTAAACAGATAGTTTAACTTTCGATTATTACACAATTAAAATATTTGATTTATTTAATATAATAAATATAAATATAAGACAATATACTTTTTCATAAATGAAAATGAAAATTAATTATTTTTCCTTTATTTGTGTTCTCAATGAATGATTGATTATCCACTCTAGGTTGAATTATCCACTGTAGGAAGGTTTCCCTTATGTATATAATTTTGTACAAGTATGTATAATGTGCAACTACTATGTGTGTTTTAAAATTTTCTTGCAAATGGAGAAAATCAAAGCTTATACAATAGAATTATTAAAACAATACAATCTTCAACCTGCAAAAAAACGTGCATAGTGGTAAATTATGATTTATATGTATCTGAAAATTTTTCGCAAATTTCATAATCAGAAATTTTTTTTAGATTTTTAGGGTTAGAATTTGTTGTTTAAATCGCAATTCAAATTCTGAAAAAAATTCCGTCTAATTCCAAAATTTTTCTGGTATCTAGGTTTTTCAGGGTATTTTTTTTAAGGGATCCATTCAATTATTAAGTTTCAAATTCGTTTAAACAATTCTTACGCTGCGCACCTTTAAAGAATATATAAATGCTTGAATATTCTTTTAATTATCCATCGATGATTATTTAAATTTTAATCAACTGAATTTATTAAACAATCGGAAATAAGATTTTTTACAAAAATAGGAGAATAAATTCTTTTAAGTAAAATGAATGTGGGTACAATATTAAATTCAATTTTACTAAATTTGACTCCTAATATTTCAATATAAAATATTAAATTTTCAACAAAATATATGAATCCTTAAACAAGTAGTTGAATCCTCTACCAAAAAAATGAAATTTCAACCAAGATGGTGATAAATTTTCTACTAAAAGACGAATTTTCAACTAAATAGATGTATCTTCAACCAAAACAAAATTAATTTTTAACAAAGTAGTTGAACTTTTAACAAAAAATATAAATTTTCAACCAAGGAAATTAATTAATTACTAAAAAGACGATACTTGACTAAAAGAATTTAATTTTCAATCAAGAAAGATTCAAATACATATTTTCTTGAAAATTAACTTTTTTGTTGAAAAATCATATTTTCGAGTTAAAATTTCAACTGCTTTCTGAAAATTCATCTTTTTGGCTTGAAACTTCGACTATTTGTTAGAAAATTCAACTGTTTTGTTGTTAATTATTCATATTTTCAATAGAATAGCTGAATCTTGAACTTAAACAGTTTAATTTCCAAAAAAACCCTATTATTAACAATAAACAAAATTCATTTTTAGCCAGCATGTTACCTTTTAACCAAGCAGTTAAAGATTCAAGCTAAAAACAAGAATTTTCTACAGAATAGTTGACATTTTAACCCGAAAATATTAATTTTCAAACGTATACTTTAATTTTCAAAAAGAAAAGTTAATTTTCAACCAAATTGTTGAATTAACAATAGAATAATTAAATCCACAAACTAAACAGATTAATTTCTGAAAAACTCGAATCTGAATTTGGAATAGGAAAAAAATTATTTTTAGCCGAAAAGTTGAATTTTTAACCAAATAGTTAAAATTTCAGACTAAAATTCGAATTTTCTACATAATATAGTTAGTAGCTTGTTCCAAAAATATTTATTTTCATACGAAAAGTTAATTTTTAATCGAATTGTTGAATATTCAACGAAATAGAATAATTTTCAATTAAAAAAGATGTTTCAGTGAAAAAATATAAGAATTTTTGAAAAAGTACTTGAATCCTTAGCATAAACAGATTAATTTCCGAAAACAGAACATATGAACTTAAACAAAAAAGATTATTTTCAAACAAGAAAATAATTTGTAAACAAATTATTGGACAATTGAACCTGAAAATATCAATTTTCATTTAAAAAGTACGAAAATAAATTCAACCAAATAACTGAATTTTTGAAAAAAAATTGAATCCTCAACATAAATAGATAAATATCAGAAAATAGAAGATATACATTTTTAACAAAAAAGGTTATTTTTAACCAAATAGTTAAATTTTTTGATCCGTAAATATGAATTTTTTAGAAAAGATTTATTTTCAACCAGACAGTTGAAATTAGATACTAAAAAATTTTTTTTTAAAAGAACTGTCGAATTATCAACCCAAAAATATGAATTTTAGAGAAAAAAGTTCATTTTTAACCAAATAGTTACACTTATAATTAAAAAAGATTTAAATTCTACCAAAATAGATACAATTTTTATTCAAAGACAGGAATTTTCAATTTAAAAAAACTTTAGCCTAGAAAAAGATTTAATCAAACTATTAATATTTTCCTGAGATTAGTCAGTATAATAAAAGAATATTGAAATGAGTATAAATCCAGTACTATAAATTTAGTTTTACAAGTGAAAAAACATCATTATTTAATTTATTATTACAATTTCTTGAACAATTTTAAACACACTTAAAAGAACTCCATCACTTTTCCCTGACATTTTCAGGTTTTACAGGTGAGTAGATAACCTGATCAAAAGCACACTACTTTTTGTCAATACATAATACGTATTTAAAAAAAAAAATAAAAAACTGTTGCAATTTTTCAACAAAATTCTTCACCCAAAAATCATAAAATCCTGACGTAAAGGCAAAAAATAGATGCCTGATTCAAATTCAGTACGAAAAACTATAATTCCACGGCTCCACTGCAGAGTGCTTAAATTCAGTTTCTGTCTCTATACCACTTTAGGTATTTTTTTCTACCTGTATACAACTTAGTCACATTTAGAAATGTTATCAAGAGAGCTGATTAAAGTTTAAAAAATTTTTAATTAATTTTTCCTGAAAAATACCTTCTTCGCTCCGCTGGGAATCGAACCACAGAACTTCCGATTGCCGATCAGATGTTTTTCCTTTAAGGAAAACGCACCCGGTCGACAATCGGAGGTTCTGTGGTTCAATTCCCTTCGAAGCGAACGAAAAGGTCTTTTTCGAACAAAATTTAATTTAAAAATATTTAATTCATAGCTCCATCTAGTCTGAAAAGACGTTAAGCTGTTAAGCTGTATAACGGACTGAAGCAGAACTAAAGGTCTCTGTAGTGGAGCCGTCGAATTTAGATATGATGATGACACGTATACACACTGTGATTTCAAGGATGCACCAGTCCTAATTTGTAGACCGAATGACCAATAAATACATGGGGCAGTGCTACACTAATTTTTCAAGTGCAAAATACACACTATTCCCCGAGATAATACAAACCTTGGTAGCCCCACTTGTTCTCAGGACGTATAATTCGGTCAGCCCAACGCATACATGGATTAACGCATCTTTGAGTACCTGCTCGTCCACCGCGAACTATTTAGTTAAAAAAAAAATAACGGATACTTAACCACGTTTTTCATGCCTTTTAATTCACACAATATTACCCTGTTATTTAAAAATAAACCAGGGTTGAACCAGGGAAACATGGTTCATTATAACAATCCAAATATAACATATTGATGTGTCCAAATAACAAAATGTTCTATCTCGAAACGTGGATATCGAAAGGTTTTAAACTGTATTGGGACTATCATCGCCCTCAATTTTATAGAATTTTGCAATAAAATTTTACACGTCCCGAGTTAGAACTTTTCAATATGTATGTTCCTAGATAGAATCTTATCATTTGAACACGTCGATATTAGGATGACCCGAGGGGTTAATTATCCTCAATGACTTTTGGTGTACATTAGATTGCAAGATTGCCTGCGGGATTGAGAAGTATTGCATGAGATTGCAAAAAATTCCTTGGATTTTATAGGAAAATCATTAGAATAAATAATACAAAAAAATATGGAAGCATTTAATTTAAAACGTAGAGAAACTACAAAGGAACGATTTACTTTATACCACTCATAATTTTAAATGAAAGTACAAAAAAAGCGATTCTGCCTAAATAAACTTTATACAGCAAAAATCTGTGGACTCTCTTGATATCTTCAAAATATCTTTGAATTTAATTGAAATCCATATGACTAACTTCTCTTCTTAATTGTTAAAAACCGCAGAAATTCCTCGAAATAAAATTTAATTAATTTCTTGCATTTATTTCCTAAAGTAGAAATAATTTCAAATCCCTTGAATATAATTCAAATTCAACTTATTTACTAAAGGTCTTTAGAAAAACGCTTAAAATCCTTTAAATCTTGTGTAGTTTCTTAAAATATCTTAAAATCTCTTAAAATTAAAGCAAATTTTCTAAAGTTTACTAGCAATTCATTGAAATCTTTAAAAATCATACAAAATTCTATAAAATCCCTTGAAATTTGGTATGTCTTGAAATCCTATAGGATCCCTTAAAATCTCTCGAAATCTTAAAAAATTTCTTACAAAAAATTATAAATAATTTGAAAGCCCTTGAATGTAATTTAAATCATTTTATTTATGAACGTTCTCTGAAAGAAACCATTTAAGTCCCTAGAAATCTTTGAGATCCTTCGATATTGAACAGAATCCTTAAATATTTGTAATATTCCATGAAGTACCTTAAAATCCCAGGAAATTCTGGAATCGCTAGGAAACCTTTGAAATTTCGAATATCTCTTGACATGCTTTAGAATCCCTTAGAATTCCTTGAAGTCTTTAGAAATTATTTGAAGACCCACAAATATAGTTTAAATTAAACTTATTCATATTAAGCTTTTCTTAGAAAATAACCAGTTTATTTCCCTAAAAATCATTAAAATTCCTTAAAATTCTAGGAGATTTTACTATAAAATTCTTGAATCTTTGTGAAATTCCTTCAAATATTTTAAAGTCCCTTGAAAACGCTATGAATCCATTAAAATCCCTTGAAATCTTTGGAAAACGTAAAAATCCATGTAAGAAAGTATAAATCATTTAAAAGCCCTTGAACATAATTTAAATTAAACCTATTAATCAGTTTATCTAAAAAAATCATTTATATCCCTAGAATCCTATCAATTTCCTTGAAATTATTGCAGATTTAATAAAATCCTTGAGTCTTGTGAAATTCCTTAAAATACATTACAATTCCTTGAAGTCTTTAGAATTCCCAGAAATTTCTTTTAAACCCTTGACATCTCTAAAAAACGTAAAAAACCTCTAAAATCCTTTAAAATGTTTCGAAACTCCTTAAAATATTTTTATTCTCTTGAAAACCGAAGACCTCCTAAAATGTGTAGAAATATTTGGAATTCCCATAAAATCCTCTTAAATGCCTTTAAACCCGTAGAAAACCCTCGAAATTTGTTTAAATTCTTAGAAATCCAATAAAACCACCCAATACGTTTAAAACCCTTTAAAACTGCGAATTTTTTGTGAACTCTGATGAAATTTCTTAAAATCCATGAAAGTTTTCTGTAATTCAAATTAAATTAAATCATTTGGTACCCCTCAAAACTTCTGGTATCTTTGAAAGTCTTTAAAATTGCGTGAAAGTATGAAATCTGACGAAGTTGTTTTCTTATAATGTTTTTATGATGATTTTTCTAGAATCGCGAAAAAATTGTACGAAATTGATTATTGGAAATTGTAAAAGATTGCATGGGATTTCAAAAGATTACATGAGATTGCATAAGATTACAGAGAGACAGTGTATACCAGACGCAGGAGTAATTAATAAATAACCCGTGCCCCAAAGACCAAAGACCATGAAGTTTCTCACAGAATAGACGGCTTAATAAAAATCGCATAAAATGACAAAAAAGTTGCATGGAACTTCGAAAAATCCACAAAAACTTGCATACCAATTTTAATGGTGATGAAAAAAAATCAGTATCAGAAACTGAATGACTTAAATAATAACTTTATTTGTTTAGAACCCTAAACTATCCTTTATTCGATTACACAATACATAATTAAAATTAAAACCATTTTTTTAACAATAGTTCTTCAGCTTGAAGGATTCAGAATTCTGCTAAAAATATTTCTTTCTGAACCGTTAAAATTGCCAACTTGGATTATTTTTAAATGAGAGAAGTTAAGTTTTCGATCAAAAAGATAATTTTTCAACAAAACAACTAAATTTTCAACCAAATTGTTAAGTTTTTAACCAAAAAGAATAAAAGTTTAACCAGAAATAGTTCTCTTTATTATCTCATTATTATTATTTTAAGTTACAGAATTAGTTATTAAAATTAATTCAACTTTTTTAAATTTATTTAATTTGTAACTACCGTATTTATGATTTTTTTTAAACTTGAAAGATACAATATTTTTGGTTAAATCTATACAAATTAAATATTTTTTAAATTAACTCAAAGCACGATTATCTGTCCACATTGAAGATTCTTTAATTTAAAACTGAATAACGATTGGCATTATGTTAAACATACTGTAACAACTACTGTTCGATTAGACCAAAATTCAAAAAAGAATTATATTTTTTTATGTACAGATTTAGGAATCAAAAAAATTTTGTATATAAAATTGTATGATCTATCAGGGTTTATTTTGAAAATTATAAGTGTTTGAAATAAACAACTTTGATTTTATAATATTAGAAAAATGTTTAGACTTGTTATATATTATATTATTATTATATTATATATATATATATATTTGTTTAGAACGTTTAGAAGAATTTCCTAATATTATAAAGGATTTCAAGAGATTTGGGACAATTTCCACGGCGTTGCTTGAAATGTATTTGTATGATTTATAGAAAACGTAAAGGATATTAATGGACTTCTATAGAATTTGTGATGATTTCAAGGATTTTCACACGATTAAAAATTTTTTAGGGGATTTGCAAAAGTTTCGAAAGAATCCACAGAATTTCAAAGAGTTGCAAAGATTTCAATGGAAATGAAATATTACATAATAAAAACGAAATAGAAGAAATAAAACTTATGTGAGAGACTTAACAAGAATTTAATAAGAAATTTAATTTAATTTAATAATATAATAATTTTCCAATAGTTTTCGTTTTATTAAAAAATACCTGGCATAATGTGATATCGCGATCTTACAATTTTGATTTTCCGAGAACAGGATAAACCTTTTAGTTTAAACACTCTTAATTCAGCATTCCCATCTGTCGGGCGTTTTTTATTTTTCATCGCTACCCAAAACTGATTTTAAAAATCCATGAAATTTTAATTTCAAAATTCCGTCAATTTTCTCGAAAATAGCTAACTTTTTAAGCATTGAATTTTGTGTACCTGTATTTAGATACTTAATATCACTAAGGCATGTTTTTATATCTGTTTAATCTCGAAATAATTATTTTGAATTCACAGAATGCTTTTAGCTCCCCTAATAAAATTCATATTTTGTTGTTTGCCTATTTATTTACTGCTGCCCTTCAATTAATGGACACGCCCTTTATTACTAAGTGAAATAATTTCTGGAAATAGATCTCATTACTTTAATGATCAATTGTAGCATTAGCCTATATATACGGACGAATCAAGACCAGGGAAGAACGGGACAGATTATTTCTTTTCATTAAAGTACTCATCTTCTATTGTGAAATACTACAATGTAAATTATTATTAAAATAAATGTGAACCTTTGTGTTTCAATTTCGAAATTATTTAAATGTGTTTAAATGTGGAATAATATTATTTACGATTTTTTTATGCATTCATCGTTATCAATAATATTGTTTGAAAACGGCATAATACTTACTTCATTTCATAACGATAAAATATCAATTAGTTTTGCAATGAGAATTTAAATAAAGCCACCATTTTTTTAAATTGTGTATATTTTATTTCACAACTTTATTTTTTGTTAAATAGAATTCATTTTACCACGAAATATACTTGTACTATATAATGTTTTTCATTTTTTTCTTCTTTGCTAACTGGCGAATCAGTTCTACCTATTCGAACAAAACAAAAAACAGTTCTCAAAACCATATCATTTAGGAAAAAAATAGAGTAATTCCATTTTACCCCAGTGTCCCGTTTCACCCGAGTCTCCATTAATATTTTCTGAAGCGGGATTCTAGTTTAAACTACTTTTTCTACGAACGAGAAGGACGGGAAGATCGTTCAAATGAGACAAAATGAGAAAATTATTTAGGGCTGACAAAACGATAACAAAAGACGCTCTCTAGTATTTCCCGAATCGAGTCGCTTGAATGCATAACTATTTAAATAAGACCATCTCACGGGGCTTCCAAAAATCTCTTCTAGGGTCCCAAAAGAGGGTCTTAAAATCATACAATGGAGCGATTCCATGTCACATCACCTGGGGAATTTCATCTATTCTTAGTAATTTTCCAGAAAATTCTAGTATCCGTTCTCTTACGCGTCGAATAAAAAGTCTAAAATAATTTCTGAAAAGTTCAACAAACTTAGGAGATATTCAACATTAAGAATGTTGGTATTTTTTCTTTAAACTTTCATAACTTTTGTGACTTTTTTGTGTGCGTGTTTTGTCCCATGTTAAATCAATAAGGAAGCGTCATGGTCTTTGGGGCACATATATATTATATATATATATACATATATTAACCGATTTTGCTCAAAATTTTGAGAAAATCATTATTTTGGGCATTCGTACAAAACCTACGTCTTGAATTAGTGAAACATTTTGTGTAAATAGTTTATTAATCATTAAAGAAGGGCCCAGAAATTCCGCAGAAAAAATGCTTACAATTAGAAACTTATAAGAATAAGAAATCAAATTCTTAAACATTAGGAGGGTCCAAAAACGTATTGGAAGTATTTTTTCGAATTTTTGTGAATATTATCCCTAAATTTGTTCAAATTTACATAAAAAATGCATTTTTTCGGGAAAAAATTATATATAGAGGTGCCGCAACCCTCATTAAGTTTAATACGTATTTTCTATAAGAAAAAAGACGTTTTTGTAAATTTTACTCAGAATGGTCAATATTAGGTGAATCGAGTTGAAGCTCAATTACTTTTTAAATATAATCCCCACACGGCTGTTTTGTAGGGTCCCAAAAATCTCCATAAGTGAGAAATTGGGTTTTTTTGAGAGTTTTTGGACAAGAATTATAAATAAAAACTCTTTGAATAATGCCAGCAAAAATTTGCCTTTTTTCTGAAATATTTAAAGTTTTCCCTCTTTTCACCTAGAGCGAGATAATAATTAATGCATTTTACAAGAACAATAGTACATTCTACTACGAGTGGAGAAAATGGTCGATTGTGAATAAGCACCCGTTTGACGCGCGAGCGAAGCGAGCGCGGTAAGAATGCGAGTTCACAATTGACCATTCTCCACGAGTTGCACATACTATTTTGTCCAAATACCACGTCGAAAATACCACTTTTTACAACTAAAAATA
>JAAAKG020093046.1:0-16233 GCA_010014905.2 Druon quercuslanigerum
TTGTATCCTGCGAAACATTAGAATCGCCAGTTTCTTAAATTTCTCTCAAATTCGGATCGAGATATAAATAGAAGACCGTCGAAGTTTTCCGATGGGAAATCATGCATCTTCGACCTTTCGGATTCAGAAGAGGAGAAGTTGGTTTCGCGCGCAATTACAGTCGTGTGCTACGCTACCACCTCTGCGCTACCACTCTGCAAGAACTTTGATTGTATGCGAGGGTAACTCGTTTCAAATATGGGATCACTGGAATACAGTGCTCAAAAGGTCGATTTCGTGAAGAATTGACATTTTTGGTTTTAATGGTAGTTTTCAGGTATTCGCGGGTTTTTTTTTAGGTGTGTCAAACCCATATGTCTAATACATGAAATTCTTCATTGGATAATTCTATACAAGCCCCTATACTTTCCCGTCACATTTGTTCAAACTCGAAAAAATTATTCCAAAAACTCAAACAAGTGATTTTTCCCCATGTATTTTACATGGGAAATTTCAAGTCAAAACCGACACCTGCTAAAATGAAATTTAAAAATAAAATAAGGGAATTTTCTTTTTTCTGATTTAGAATGAAATTGGGGAGGGGGGTAGTTGCATTCTAAAAAAGAGCGTTTTTAAGCCACAATATTGCTCATCCCCTGTGGTATGGACTATAAAAACCGTATAAATCGCTCCCAAGATATTTTGAGCCGGATCCATGCGAGGTCAACTTTTTTTGTAATAACGAGGCCCACTTTCATCTCTCTGGAGCGGTGAAGAAACAAAATTTTCGGTACGAGGCTGAAAATAACCCAAGTTAACTTCACGAGAGACCAGTATACTCCCCACAAGTCACTGTGTGGTGTGTGATTTATAAATTTGGGGTGATTGGACCTTATTTTTTGAGGAGGATGGACGAACCGTGAATGTCAATTCTCGACGTTATCTTTTCTTGTTGGAAAATTTTTTTGAACATCAATTGGAAAATTTGTGAGAGCAAACAGATCTGGGATACATCTGGTTTCAACAGGACTGGGTTACTGTCCATACTGCTAAAGTTTCAATGACGAAACTGCGACATGTGTTCCCTGTGGGCCTCGGATCTCTGAGGGATTACGTGGGATGGCCCGTGCGCTCATCTGATTTTAGCATTTGCGACTTTCCTGTAGGGCTACCTGAAGGAAAAAGTTTTTAAAGATCGGCCTCACACCTTGAAAAAACTCAAGGATTGAATTCGTAGAGAAATCGCCGCTATACCCGTCGAGACGTGCCAAATAATGACCAAAAACTTCAGAATTCGTCTTCATCAATGTATCGCTGCTGGGGACCATCATCTTTTTGATGTCTTCTTCCAGAATGTATGCATCAAACGGCATGATGTACCAAATAAAATAAAATAATCCTTATGTCAGTTTACACGAACACTAAACTTCGAAGTTGTGTATCACTCGAAGGATTTCTGCAGATTCCTGTTGTTAAGTCTTAATTAATTAATTAAATGAAAACCCATTTTTAGTCATGAGTTGACAAAAGTAAACAATAATTATATTTTACCTCAAAAGAAAATTGTGTAGTTTTTTATTTCTTCATTAGGTATATCCCCTGGCAAAAAAGTAAGTATTCCGCTATTTTGCGTTTCAGGAAGCGCAAAAGTTGTTGGAAGACGTGGAGTTGCGTATCTACGTTCATGATCTCTATGGAAAGGGTTTCATGAAGAATTGTTTCATGTCACCAGACGCTTATATCCAAATGGCACTACAGCTTGCCTACTTCCGTGATGCTGGACAATTCAGCCTTACATACGAAGCTTCCATGACTAGGCTATTCAGGGAAGGAAGAACCGAGACTGTGCGACCTTGCACTGTGGAATCCGCAGCGTGGGTCAGAGCCATGGAAGATTTATCTTCGACGGTAGATGAACGACACAAGTTATTACTGGATGCAGCAAAACAGCATCAGAAGGGTTATCAGGATGCGATGTGTGGAAAGGGAATAGACAGGCATCTCTTCTGCCTGTATGTAGTATCAAAGTACTTAGAAGTCGACTCTCCTTTTTTGAAGGTAATTTTAATTTTTTAAGTAGTATAATTAGATGAATTAATTATATAATATTATTGGAAATAATTTAAGAGATTTAGGCTCATAGATATTCTATTTGCAATTTCTCTTCATTATTAGGAGGTATTAAGTGAGCCTTGGAAATTGTCCACGTCTCAGACTCCTCACGGTCAAACGTCGAGAATCGATCTCAAAAGATATCCAAACTGCATTTCTGCAGGTGGTGGATTTGGACCTGTAGCTGACGATGGTTACGGAGTTTCTTACATAATCGCTGGAGAAGATCTCATATTTTTCCATATTTCGAGCAAACGTAGTTCACCGGCAACGGTATGATTTCTTATTCAATTTACAATAAAAATCTAACGTATCTCGGAAGTCTCACTTGACAATCATACTGCAATCGAGAAAATTTTATTTACACTTAAAATTGGCTAAATTCTTACGGTTTTAATTTGAAATTTATTATTTTATATTTATAGCTTACAATTCTTAACCCTCTACCGCCCACAGGAATGTATGGTATATGTAACGTTCGGCAGTCTTGAAGTCATTGAAATATAACTTTGGGACTAATAGAATTTTATTAACGCACTATCTTACATGCTAGTCAGGGCGGTAATGGGCTGGAATTTTAGTTTTGGTATACACTCTACCATAGGAACAACATGCTTACAAATCTCAAAAATTCAAAGAAAAAAAATTAAAATTTTAAGGGGGTTAACTGATTTGGATGTTTTTTTATTTAAAAAATATTATATAATATATAAAATATTATATAAATATTATATATTAATAAAACTGGATGTAAAATTCTGGCCACAATTTTGAATAGTTTTTTTTCTACATATTTCATCTAAATATTATTCTGTTTAGTTGGACAGAGTCTGTTTTTTAGAAAAAATGTTTGTAATTTGTATAGTATTAAAAAATAAAAAACAATAGCAATAAGCGGAATGTTAGCTGTTTGTGCACTTTTGCGGCACACTCTTCGACTCGCATAGAGCCGGCTCGAGCCAGGCACCCTGTAGTGCGTTGAATTTCTCGTAACGAATGACCCTTTCATTGTTTTGAGATACAGGCAAATTACAAAAGCTGAAAATATGAAAGTATGGTTTGATTAAGTTTTCATTAGCAGAATTAGTTTATTCATATAATTTGAAGAAAGTGAAAAAAGATCCATGGAAGACGGTTAATATTTGCACTAATAATAGAAATGGTAAAGTGCATAAAAAAGTAAATCTTTTCCGAAAAGTGTACACCTACTCCCTTATTCTGAATTATAAGTAATTAATTGAAAACTGTATACGAACATTGAAATAAGATTAAAATGCATGTATGTAATACAAACGGAATTCTATTAATAACTCCACTTACTTTTTTTGCCTGGTAAACCTTCAATCTTTGTATAATTTTCAGATAATCTGTTAAATGGATGACCAATTTTATATTTGGAAAAACCGTTGTCCACATTATTTTTATTTTCTGAGCGGACTAAATAACTTTTTTGGCCAGGAGTTTTTTATACAATGGAATTTTCTACTTTTTCTCGCAAATGATAACAGGTACGAAAAAAGGTTGAAATGAAAGTTTGCAGGTCTATGAAAGTTCTATTAAAAATACCTCATATTCTTTTGCGATATTTCTCGTCGTTTAGGAGAAAAAGCAAAAATTCCAACTTGTGGGGGAAAAATGATCCCGGCCTCAAGAATGGTTTGGCTCGCATAAAGGGGATATCTCAAATAGGCCAACAGTTATCTAAGTTAAAAGATAAAATTTGGATTTTTTTTTTGAAAAACAAAACATTCAAATACGCATAACTTCGTAAAAAAATTGGTTTACAAGTCGAAAAAAATACGTATCGCTTAATTTTCTATAAAAACAACACATTTCCTCCCTAAAGGATTAAAAACACAGTCGAGTTTTCGCGAGTTTAATTTTGAAAGTGATTGATTTCGGTACATTCAAAATTTCCAGTTTTCAATTTTTATTAAAAAGAACTACTGCGCTAAGGACGTTGTGGAATCCACATGCTCAATTCGGTGTTTCTTTTGAATTGAAATATTCCCCCAAAACCTTAATTCGAACTTGGAAACTCGCGAAGTGATATTCACCGCATACAAAAGTGTACAAATTTGCTATTCAAGGACGCTTTTCCATGTTTCAAGAACATAAATTGTAATAATTTTTTACGTTTATAAATGGATATAATATTTACCAGTCATACTTTGAACCCCATTTTTCCTTTGAATGACAGGTATACATTTTAATCTGATTTCAATGTTCATTATTTGGAAATCAAGTGCACAAAATGAAAATGATCATTTCTGTCGACCGAAGTCGGTTAGTAATTCCTTCAGTAAGCTTTTCTCACAATGTTAACGAGCAAACTGCTAATTCTTTTAGTAAGGCTTATTATTAGAATTACTAAGTCTTCTAAATCAGTAGTTTTTAATTGATTAGTTATAATGCAGATTAAGAGAGTTATGAGAAATTCTACGCGTTCCAGGATGCCTGCCTTGTGCCGGTTTCACGCGGGTCGAACAGTGTGCCGCGAAAGTACACACATAGCTAACATTGAGCGTCACTGCTCTTTTTCTATATTGTTCTCTCCTGCATCTTATTCTATAACCATAGAATCATTTTTATAAGAATTGCAACAGCGATCTTTACGAACTTTAGAAGACATTGCAAATCGGAATGTGTTCACCCTTTGCGGCATGCATTTTTCATATGAATATGAATCTCTGGTTAATATAAATTTTCTTCCCTTTAGGGTTCTTAGCAAACAAATGACGATTGCTACGATCGTTTTCTGTTTTGGTACATACGCGACAAATGACGATTGCTGCGATCGTTTTCCGTTTTGGTGCATACGCGACAAGCAAATGACGATTGCCGCGATCGTTTTCTATTTTGAAGCATACGCGGCAAACTAATGACTATTGCTGCGTCATGCTTTTTATCAGACAACGCTTAAAAAAATACTCGGGGGGTTTTTTGATTCAATTAGCGTGAGTCTGGGGCCAGATTTTTCATCAAAATTCAGCAATATTTCAATTTTCGGCCGCCATATTGCATCTGTCATTTTGAAATTTTACAAAATATTATTTAAGATTCGTGATCAGCGACCCCAAAAAATCCTTAGTGAAAATTTTCAGCAAAATTCAGCAATATTTCAATTTTTGACCGCCATACTGGATCCGCTATTTTGGATTGAAAAATTTAAATGTTACATTTGTATTCAGGGATATCATAAACACTCATAACCGTACTCACAAGTCCATTGTAATGACAGTTTTACCCTTATTCGGGCCAAAATACCTATTTTAGGAGTTTTCGGCCGCCATACTGGATCCGCCATTTGTAATGTTTCAAATTTATGATATGATCTGTCATAAGCGTACAGAAATAAGAAAAATTAAACAATAAAACATAAAGTTCTGTGTTCCTAAATATTTTTAGGAATGTTCCTTTCCAAGATTTTTGAAAGTTTGCACTTTATAGGCGCCATATTGGAGTCGTCATTTTTTTTTCAAAAGGCCAGTTATTAATAAAAACTACATAAGTATACCTTTAAAATGAGGTCTTAACCAAATCTCTACGTTGCTTCAAATTATGGACAGGGGGGGGGGGGGGTTGATCGATTTGGCCAAGAATGCCCCATATATATATATATATATATATATATATATATACCCAGTAAAATCGAGGTTAAACACGCGCGATCGTGAGCTGGGTACTCACAGAGCACGATGAAATCACAACGACAGTCCCGCGAAACCGTAGCGCTAGTCCAACGCAATATTATTGATAAGAGGGCCGAGTTAGAGTTAGCGAGGGGAGAACAACAGTTACTACAGTACATTGGACTCCCGCTCACGCACGCACCACTGTTCATTACACGTTTCTGATTGGTCCAGCTTAAATATTTTATGACTTAAAAACTAAAATTTCAACTGTTTTTCGGAAAAGGAATTTTCGATTATAATTTTTAAATGTCAGGGGAAATTGGTATGGTCTTTGGATTGGACAAGTGCGCCAAAATTCATCTGAAGAAAGGAAAGAATGTTAGCGTTCCCGAGGACATTGAAGTTGTGTATATTAGTATTATTAGATATCTTGACACTGGCGAGATCTATGCGTACCTGGACGTGCCTCAAAACCGTATTCAGGACGCAACATTAGTGAAGGAGTCTCTCTGAAGCAGATACAAGCATCTTTTTCGGAAGATTTGGTCTTCAAATCTGTCGGCTTCGGACAAGATATCTGCTACTAACATGCTTGCCGTCCAAGTTCTACTCTCCTCGTTTGGGTTTGTTCCAATGGCGAAGAACGAGCGTAAGGCCCTGGACATGGTCACACGTAAGATCATGCATATCAATTTGGCATATCAATTCGTCTGTTCTGCGATTATGCATATCACGCCGTCAAGGCGGACGTGGGATTCTGAATCTCTAGTGTCTTCATAATCGAATTGTTCTAAGTACAGCTTATATCGTTGCATATGACAAAGACCCTCTCCTAAAAATGGTCAGGAACCATGTGATAATTGGCAAAGGAGCGTTCCTTTACAAAGACGCGGACCAAGCGGCCGAGACCCTTGGTCTCAACTTTAACATCATGTAACATTCTTAATAGTCTTTATGTAGATTTTGTAAATTTTATATGTTCATTCTGAAGTATTTCAACGCCTGAATCTGGGACTTGAAATTTTATTCTTCATTAAATTTGGTTTTGGAATATATATGTATCGATCTTTTTTTTCTTCATGCGAGTCAAAAAGGATTTGGTTAGATCGATAATTTACTGTGTCCTTGTCAGGAAATTGGTACCAAGTATGCACGTTGGTACCAATCCTGGAAGGACGATAAACTTGAAACGCAAAGCTCGATTATTGATGACTAAAAGAAAAGAAACCCTTTTCACGAGTTGAGGTTCCCAATTTTCATTTAATTCTACTTCGCTTTTGACTAACCTTAACCCTTGGATGTTAAAATAGTTATTAATCAAAATTTCCCGGGAGCGGGAGCGGGAACGGCTTTGAGAGACATCTGTTGGCTGCAGTAGGTAGGCCAGCTGGGCGTGGTTCGGTGTCGAGTGGCGCATTAGGGAGAGGGAAAAATCGGAACGAAGGAAACGCCAAAGCAAGGGAGAGAGCGTCTATCGCGAGCGAAGGGGAGGATCTCTTGAAGAGAAAAAGAGACATCAAGGATAGCCTGGAGAAAAACGTGCTAGAGAGTCCCTTTAAAAAGAGCGTACGGACAAAAAAATATAGAAAGAAGATGAAAGGAATGATGAAGCCATGGTGGGATAGGAAATGTAAAAAGATGAAGAGAAAGGTGAAAAGAAAGTACAAGAAGTGGAAGGAAGGAAATACGAAAAGGAAGGAATATGTAGCAATAAGGAAGGAGTTTAGGATAGCGTGTAAGAAGAAAGAGCAGGAAAAGGAAAAAGAGCTGGAAGAGGATTTAAGAAATGTTAAGACAGAAGAGGACGCGTGGAAGATAATTAATAGGTTTAGAAAACGTAGGGTGGGGATAAGTAAGAAGATAGGGAGGGACGAACGGAGGGAGTTTTTTAAAATTTATTTCAGGGATCAAGCACACGGAAGAGAGATGAGGGGATTAGAAGAACAAGGAAAGTAGTTCGAGAGGAGCTGAATGACGAAGAGATAGAGAGGCAGATAAGGAAGTTAAAAAGGTCTAAGGCAGCAGGGATGGGCGGGGTAGAGAACGAAGCATGGCTGTTTGGCACACAAGAGGTAAAGGAAAGGCTGAAGGTGGTAGTGAGAAAAGTGTGGCGGGGGGAGGCATTCCCAAAAGGGTGAAGGGAGGGGGTGGTCGTACTACTGTATAAAAACGGGTATAGGGAGAGGCAGAAAAATTACAGAGGAATTACGCTTATGAATACGGCGTACAAAATGTACACGATGGTGCTGGAAGGTAGGCTGCGGAAGGATGTTGAGGAGAAAGGCACACTGCCGGAGACGCAGCCGGGTTTTAGGGAGGGAAGGAGTACCATTAACAATATTTACGTTTTACAGCACGTGATGGATAGAGAACCAGAAAAAAGGGTGTTAAAGTGTACGCGTTTTTGGTAGATCTTAAAGGCGCGTTTCCTTCGGTGGATAGGAGAAGGTTGTGGGAGGCAGTAGAAGAGAGGGGAGTTGAGAGAGGCCTGATCGAGAGGGTGAGGGAAGGATATGAGGAGACGAAAGATAGGGCGAGAGGAGGGGAGGAATCTCTGAAGGTTTTTAGATGGATAGGGGGCTGAGGCAGGGGTGCCCTCTTAGCCCAACGCTGTTTGCAATTTTAATCACAGATATGGAAAGTAAGCTAGCGGCTGTAGTGGTAGGAGGAGTTAGGGTAGGGGGGGGGGTAAGGATATGGCCACTCGCATATGCAGATATCATAGTGCTGCGAGCAACGAGCGAAGAGGCTTTAAAGGAGATGATGAAAAGGTTTAGAAGATACTTGGACAAAAAAAGGTTAGAGTTAAATGCAGATAAGTCGAAGGTTATGGTGTTCAGAAAAAGAGGGGGGAGAGATAAGGGAGGGGAGTGGAAGTGGAAGGTCAAAGCGGTACAGGAGGTGAAAGAGTTTGTGTACCTGGACTTCCTGTTTCGAAGGAATGTGGGAGTGCATGGTCATATAAAAGAGAAAGCGAGAAGGGCAAATTTAGTGATGAGGCAGGTGTGGGGGCTGGAAAAGAGGTTGTTTGCAGATTATTCTGTACGGAGAATGAAATTGTTTGATTCACTAATGATGAGTGTCTTATTTTAGGGAGTGAAGGTGTGGCGGGGAGATAAGTGAGGAGGTAAATATGATACAGGAGAGGTATGTAAAGTGGATGCTGGGGTTAGCAAGGAATACTTTGAACTATATTGTCATGAGGGAGGAAGGAATAACGAGTTTAGGGATTATAACGGGGAGCCGAGCGTGTAAATATGAGGAGACATTTTTGGAGGGGGGGGGGGTAAGCTGGTTAGGGAATGTTGGTGGGAGAAGGAGAACATACGAAGGGATGGGAGGATGGAGGTGGAAAGGGAAAGGTATTTTAGAACGAATGGAAGGAAGGAAGGTGTATTAGTTGGTTAAAAGAAATAGCATGGAGAGAGAGAGAAGGAAGCAGGGGTGGAGAGAATAAGAGAGTCAAGGTTTAATGGGAACTATATGTGGATTATGCCAAGAGAGAGAGCGCAATATTTGTGTGATAAAGGAGAGCTAGGAAGTCAGGAACTTATAACGAGAATGAGATGCGGATGCATAGAAAGTTATAATAGGTTCTGGCTTTCTGCTGAGAAGAGGAAGTGTGAATTGTGCGGGAAGGGGGTTGCAAAAGTGGAACACTGATTGGAAGAGTGGTAAGAGGTCGAAAGGAGTGGGATAAGCATGGAGGTATTGTTGCATTGAAAGTGGGGGACAAAAGGGCAGTGGCATGGGGGAAGGGGGTATTGGTTAAAATAGAGATGAAGAGAAGAAGGGAGGAAGAGGAATAAAGAAGGAAAGATTGTATTTAGGAGAGGAAGTAGATTAAGAAGTTTGTACATATTGTAAATAGTAGATGAGGATTGAAGATTAGCTGCGGAGGCAGAGGCTGCCAACGCGAGGCAAAGCGTGAAAATAGCGTCATGCGTGCAAGGCAAGAAAGTAGCGACATGCGTGCGAGGCGATGCGAAGCGAGGAAGGCAAGGTCGGCTTAGAGATTATGTGTGGAGGAATGTTAGTTTTAAGGAGTTAGTTGTAAAATAATTCTGTAGAAAATGGAAGTGTAAGCAAGTCAATTTTTCAATTTCAATAGGCTGAAAAATAAACTTTTATCTATCTACTTCACCCGATTTTAAATGATATTTGTAAATATAGCTTAATTATCTATATTGAACCTTTTCAATCAGGAGTGAGGAAAGTGCATTGGTCTATCTTTATGCTCGTTTTCTAAAATCCGAAGTAAAGAAAGCAGAGGTTGAAAAATTCTGCCAAGAGCTACTTGACCAGAAAGTGTACGGAAGCTTTTACAGGTAGAAAGGGTTTCATTTTCCCGTGTCAGGGCGGTGTTATTTCCACCTTAGTATACCGCGACCGAATTTTATGTCAAGAAGTTTTCAGCGATAGGTGCAGAAACTGTAGAGCGTGTAGTGCATACGCTGAGAATCTACACGGAGAGAACAATACGGCCGTGGTCACCGAGGCTCACGGTGCTGATGTGCGTGATGGGATACAAATTCTTCGAAATGCTCCAAAATATGTGAAAGTGACGTGTTCACGGTGACTTTGCGAGTGCTTCACGGCGATCATGTGCGTGGATAAGAGTTAGGACTTTTACGGCGGCCGCTACTCACATGATCGCCGTGAAGCACTCACGTGGTCACCGTGAACACGTCACTTTCACATATTTTTGAGCATTTCGAAGAACTTATTTCCCATCATCTACATTCAATACTAGAAACTGAATCCTCATAGTGGATAACATCTTGTGTATTTTTGAAAATTTTTTAAATAATGTCATGTGCAAACTGACTCTGCATTTGCACCTTTGTTACTCTCAGGGAATTACTGGTTAGTGGGGGGAGCAGTAACCCACTCACTTTGGACTTGGTTAGTGAGATCCAGACTTCCACCTTTGTTCGTTTTTTACCTATTCTATGTTTATCTCTTTAGATTAGTATTCACTTACTTAAATAATAATAACTTAAGTAAGAAAATAATAATACTCGATGATAAAAGTATTCTATTAAAAATGCACATGAATAGGTTTAATATTTAATTTTCAATTTTAGGGTTCAAATATCTATTTCATTTATTTCCTTCTGGAAATAATAGAATCCTGGTTATAAAGAACAACTGTTGTAATTTTTAACTAAAAGAAAAAATATTTATAGCCCAAAGTGAGCTCCTGAAAATCATCATTTTCGGCCTTTTCAGTGAGAAACTATCATTTTTTAGTTAAAAAAAGATCACTTCAAAATAGTTTTTTCATAATAGTATATTCCGCACGAGTAGGCAATTGGTGCCCTCCACAAGTTACTCATACTATATTTTGTTATAAGTGCATAAGAGGGGCTCTTGGGAGGGAAACGGTGGGTTTGGGGGCATTTGTTTATAATAATTGTTAATAAATTTTCTCTCAGGCGTAATTCTTGAAGCTATGTGAATCACTCTGGCGACAGCGTCGATTGGCGTGAAGAAATATATTTTTTGCTTGAAAAAATAGTCGAGGATATCTATGAAACGAATTTTAGCACACTGCAATAATAACTTGGTCGGGAATTTAGCATTTCGCGGTTGCTAAACAGGCGTGCAAAGTAGCATTTCTTACATACGTATAACAGAAACACATTTTTTGATGCTCATTGTTAAAGCCTGAATATCGTATATCCCAACTTTAATTATTTTATTGCAATAATTTATATGTATAATTCAAACATTAAGAAAAATAGAGGTTTTTCTAGGTTAAAGTCCATAAAAAAATTGATTAGCGGTGCGATCGCTCAATTATTTTTTGAATAATCTGAAAAAATACACAAGAGTTTCTCCACTATGAAGATCTAGTTTCTAGTATAAAATGATCAAAATTTTAAAGTACGTTATTTTGAACCACTCCTGTGTGTTTGCGTGTGTGTCAATTGTTATAATTCGCGATTTTTCAAACCTTTTATTTATTGATGTTTATGATTTAAGAAAACCGAAGATAAGTTGAGAATAAATTATATAGTTGCCCGAACTTTCACATCTTACAGAAGAAAATAATCCCTGTGTTATGTGACATCTATACTTTAAGCTGAAACTGCTACTTTATATCACTTTTGTCATACAATTTAAATATACTGAATAAAAAAGAAAGCAGGCTATCTGCTCGCGCATTAACCATAAATCACAAATAGTGTCAAAAATTCTATTTGATTGTCGCATTTGTTTGAAATTTGGCATCAGGGAGTTTTTGGGATCCTTGATTCATAATTTGACATCAAATTTATAATTGTTGACAAAAAAAATTAGAAATTCAAAAAAGCCGATCCAATATAGCCCTCATATTATCAACAAATTTTCCAAATTTGTATAAAACTCTGTAGAAGGGGATTTATAGGGTTGCTGCTTTCGAGTATAATATCAAAATAGCAAAACTGACAATGTCGGGTCTAATATGGCGGCTGTAACAAAGAAACTTTTCGGAATTTCATTAAACTATACAAGGATTTTCAAAAGGTCGCTGAATAAAAAAGTTGAGGGAATATTTCTCGAGAATCTGTGGTTTAGCGAATTTACCCATTATTAATTGTTTGTCAGGAGAAAACATGTTGTTGCCTTGAAACAAAAAGGATTCCTGTTGTGACAAATGAAAATCCTCTTGTTCTTAAATTTAAGAGAACATTCCATCCACGCCAAGAAACATTCTCTTGTCATCAGTGTCTTTTTCTTTCAAAATAATCATATGTTTTATTGAGGAACAATACAAAGTGCAGCCAAACCTTGATTTCATGTGAATTTTCAGAGTATCGGAACTAGTTTGCCTCTCCTGTTTTCCCCCTTTCGTGTTTCGCTCTCTGTTTTGTGACGCTTGAGTGAGCACCGCACATCCTCCCGCAGCTCTACTCACGCATCCCCACCGCGCGGCGTCAATTCTCGGAAACATGAAATGGAAACATTTTTTTGTCGGAATATGTTCAGATTATGCACTTGTTTATAAGATTATATATAATTTTGGCAATAATTATTGTATCGTAAAAATTTTCACTCTTATATAATTTTGATACAGTGCGTAATTAATATCAATAAATAATTCGAAAAATTGTTTAAATATGTACTTTGAAAAAAATGGATAGTTCAAAGTTTGTTTGTTTCTTGTAAGATCACAAATTAGGTATATTCAACTAATGTCGCTCAAATCAAGGCAGATTGATTTGCAGTTTAGCATGCCGTTTCCGAGTCTAACGTGGCACAGTGCTGGGAAATGAAAAACGATGTTCAAAATAGCCTGTAAGTCACAATTCTTCATCGACAGTAATAAATTCTCAAGAAATCTGTCTAGGCCGATTTTTGAATTTTTGTTTCTTTGAATTTTTATAGAGCTGCAAATAACGAAAAATTTTGATTTAAATTTTTTTTATTTTCTGAAAATTTTTCTCAGTGGCATCAGGCCTCAGGTTTAATGCAAAAGGGTCGATTAAAGAAAAAAAAAGGTTGATTGTCCGATTGCCTTCGAATCTCATTGCCTGTGTTGCTGATTGCCTGTGTTTCTGCCTAAAACTGTTCAAATCATGCGTTTGTTTATAATAGTTGTTGATAAATTTAACAAATTATATCAGATGACAAAAATACATCAATGTGCATCACAGGCAATGAGATTCGCAGATAATCAGAAATAAATTCGTCTCGTTTATGCCTAAAACTGTTCAAATAATGAATTTGTTTATAATAATTGTTAATAAATTTAACAAATTATATTGGATACCACGTTTTCATCATCACATTTCACCTCATTGCTCTAAACGAGCGATCTCGATGCATAAATATACTTCACAAAAACATAATCCATCATACGGGATATTTGTTGCAAATATTAGTATATGTGACGCGATCTGAGAAAAGGGACCTACTAGGCAAAAAATCGATTTTCGGATTATGATGGATTCTATAATTTCATGAGCTGATATTTCTATGGGTGAAAACAGAAATTTTTTATCTGCATTATTGTACAAGATATAAGTGATCGAAAAAGAGTATTTGAACGCGTACACAGCGCCGGAGATTTCTTCAATCGCTCGTCTTGTAAAATTTCACTTTTGCCTAGTAGGTCCCTTTTGTCGGATCACGTCACATATAACAAATAACTTGACATATCAACACATTTTTTTTCTTGCACCGACCCTTTTGCATCAAACCTGAGGCCTGATGCCAATGAAAAAAAATTTCACAGAGAATTTAAAAATACAAAAAAAATTCATTTTTTCGCTATTTGCAGCTTTAACAAAATTTAAACAAACAAAAATTCAAAAATCGGCTTCGACAGATTTCTTGAGAATTAAATGCTTAATTAAAAATCGATGAAGAATTGTGACCTACAGGTTATTTTGAACGTCGTTTTTTCATTTCGCTCCTATGTTTTTTTAAATATTTAATTTTTAGAATTTTATGCAGTATTTAAAAAAATATATTATCTAAAATGTATGCGGGAATCCCATTAGTATTGCAAGTCAGTAACGTAAGGAGGCCATCCGTATAACCACGTGGACAGCGTGTGTGGGGTGGGGGCGTATTAAAGACTCGAGTCTTCAGCCAATTCACGGCTACATCTGGCTTCGTAGCTTCTGTATACAAAGAATATCCATATTTTCATAAAATATGAAATAAGTCGACGTGGACAGAGGATACAGTGAGTGGGGGGGGGGGGGAAGTAATAAAAAATTCTCCATTGGGAATATGGATATCCCCTAACTAAATATATCAACTATACTTTTATATCGGTTATTGTTTACAGAATTCCGTAAGGTTTGCCGAAAATATCAAGCAGGCTTTGATGGATATGAAAAATCTCTTCTTGGAGAAGAAGAAGCAGATTCAGAATAACGGATCGACATAACTGGACTCAGTATCTGAATGAACTTCAGATTTGTAATTCCAGGAGCGCACACTATTTTTGCAAGGAAGATCTCGAGAAACTAATTTTTTACAAATTACGATATATGAGAAATTGTGCACAAAAATTGTAGAGCTGAATGAGTAAAAAAGGAGATTGAAAACTGAGGTTTCCTCAGTAGCTGTTTCATACTTATCTTATGTACAAAATAACGTGACTTCGAGTTATCAGTATACTATATCATTAACTTTTGTACAAAATTTTTGAAATTTCTATCGAAAGAAGTCGTTCAAATGCGTGTTTTACACCATAAGACTGCCGATAATCATTTTTTTTTTTTTTGATTATACCTTACAACTTCTGTGAAGTGTAGGTTTTTATACTTCATCTATTGCGCAGTTTGATCATCTCAATGCCGAGCGAGAGTAGTATATATATATATATAAATCATTTCATATTGCTTGTTATTTAAAATTTAAGTAGGTGAAATTTATAGGTTCTAGCGAGTTCTTAAAAGCATCTCATTACAAAAGTCTACTGTTAAATGGAGTGCAAAATGATTAAATGCAGGAATATAATCAATTTTGTCAATTGTATTTAATCGTTAAAACTTTGGACTAAAGTAAATCAATTGAATTTTGAATTCCGAAGATTTTGACTACGTATATTGTAAACATTTGAATGATATACAGCAGTGTATGTAAATACATGAAAAATAATTTTATTAGTTTAGGTCGACTTTTGTCGAAGACAAGAAAGGAGGACATCGATTTTAAATCATGTAGGTACCATAATTGAACCGGATATCTTGTATTTTGAAAAATGTTTTTGGACCTAAGAAGTAAGATGTTTTAAAATGCCATACGCAATCTATCAATGCAACATGTTTACTATTATAAATAATTTTATACATGGGAGTTTATGCGTCTTCGTTCTGTAAAGAAATATACAATAGTTGTTAAAAATATCGATCGTGCTTTTATTTCATATATCTCTCTTAGATATAAAACTATGTTCCCAAGTTATAATACATCTCGATTGAAAGACATTTTACTTTCTAGTCAGGATTTCACAGAACTTAAAAATTTATGACCTTAAAAAATTTAAAGATATTTTATCAGCATTTCACGAAACTAAACAACTTTTCCTAATGTTTATAGCTATTCATAGAATATGCATCTTTTGTTTGTTAACCATTAAAATATCAAATTGTTTCTGGGAATAGTTACCATACAGAAATCTAGAAAATATGCCGTCACGTATCTTTACTTTTTTTATATGATTCGGAATTCTGTTTAATATTGTTTGGCGTGGTTGATTTTGATATATTGTCTTTGTTTAGACGTTTTTTATTTGAAAGTACGACGTTGCGAAGTGTTGAATGTAAAAATCTTTTATTAACACTTTCCTTTGGTTTGACCCAACCACTTGGCCCCAATATTTCGGCCCGTTTTGCGCCAATCTTTGCTTCCTCGAGTAGTGCCTCCGCAGCAAGTCTGAAAGTAGATTTATCAATGTATGCATATATATATATATATATATATAAACCAAATGATGAAAACATTTAGTTTAATATAAGGAACTTATGTAAAATTGTATTTGTATTAGTATAATTATAATATA
>JAAAKG020093067.1:0-16232 GCA_010014905.2 Druon quercuslanigerum
TTATTTTATTATTTTATATTTATATCGAAATAAATAAAGTTTAAAAAAATAATTATTTATAAACGAAGAAAGATAAAATTTCATTAATAAAAAATTAATTTTCTAGCCAGAAAAGCGCATTTTCAGTAAATAAAGATTTTTCAGTAATGGAAGAAAAAGAAATTTACCCTAAATTGTAAAATTATCAAGCCAATAGGCGAAATTTCTGTACAAAAATTGAATTTTCACCGATTAAAAAATAATTTTTAACAAAATAGTTAAATTTTCACCCAAAAGATAAACATCTATTAAAAAAAGTCTCAAGAAACTATTATATTTTTTAATTTATCTTAGTTCCTTTATTTTTATTATTTATTTATTTTCTTTTTATTTACTTTACATTATTTATTATTTTTTACTTTTATTTAAAATAAATATCAAAATAAATAAAGTTTAAAAAAATAATTAAATGTAAACGAAGAAAGATGAAATTTCATTAACAAAAAAATTAATTTTCTAACCAGAAAAGCGCATTTTCAGTAAATAAATATTTTCAGGCATAAAAGAAAAAGAAATTTACTCTAAATTGTAAAATCATCAAGCCCAAAGACAAATTTTCTCTACGAAAATTCAATTTTCACCGATAAAAAAAATAATTTTCAACAAAATAGTTACATTTTCAGCCAAGAGATAAACATCTATTAAAAAAAGTCTTAAGAAACTATTATATTTTTTACTTTACTTTATTTACCTTATTTTTATTATTTATTTATTTTATTTTTATTTACTTTACTTTATTTTTTATTTTTTACTTTTATTTAAAATAAGTATCAAAATAAATAGAGTTAATATAAATAATTATTTGTGAACGAAGAAAGATGAAATTTCATTAACAAAAAAATTTATTTTCTTACCAGAAAAACGCATTTTCAGTAAATAAAGATTTTTCATTAATGAAAGAAAAAGAAATTTTCCCTAAATTGTAAAATCATCAAGCCCATAGAGGAATTTTCTGTACAAAATTTGAATTTTCAGAGATAAAAAAAATAATTTTTAACAAAATAGCTAAATTTTCACCCAAAAGATAAACATCTATTAAAAAAAGTCTCAACAAACTATTATATTTTTTATTTACTTTTCTTTGTTTTTTATTTTTTACTTTTATTTACAATAAATATCAAAATAAATAAAATTTAAAAAAATAATGAAATGTAAACAAAGAAAGATGAAATTTCATTAATAAAAAAATTAATTTTGCAAACCAGAAAAGCACATTTTCAGTAAATAAAGATTTTCAGTAATAAAAGAAAAAGCAGTTTACCCTAAATTGTAAAATTATCAAGACCAAAGACAAATTTTCTCTACGAAAATTGAATTTTCACCGATAAAAAAAATAATTTTCAACAAAATTGATAAATTTTCACCTGAGAGATAAACATCTATTAACAAAAAGTTTAAGAGTTTAATTTTATACTAAACACATAAATTTTGAAAAAAATGATTTCTTAATATGTTGATTTAAAAAAAATAATTAAGTCGTTAAACAAAGAAGGTGAATTTTTAACAATTTTCAAACAAGAAAGATAAAATATCTCGTGAAACAGATAAAGTTAAAATTAAAATTCCAAATTTAAAAAATATCTACTTGAATTTTCATACAAAAAAAAAATTGTTTTGACATTTTAACATTAAAATATGTGTTCCAAAAAAAGAGGTAAATTTTTTATGAAAATTACCAACCTGTAAAAAACGAAAAATAAAAACGAGCAAAAATTATTTATTCTCATGAATTTGTTCTATAAAAAAATGATTAGAGTTTGGAGTTTTAGAGCATAGAATTTATTTATAGCATTCACAAAATTAAAAACAAAACAAAAATAAAAATTTTAAGCCTAACAACGCACGATATAAAATAAAAAGTTTAGAGAAGAAGAAATTTGTTTCTGAACATCCTAAAAGATTATCATAACTTTTGAATTTTTTTGGAAAATAAAAATAAAAATAGCAAAAATTTTTATTTAAAAAATGACATATGCTACAAAAAAAAAAAATTAATACACTAAAGTTGTTCATCTAAAAAGGATCCACAAATTTGTTTAATAATCATTTTTAGATTTAATGAGTATATTTTCTTTCAATTGTGGAAAATAAGACTAAAAATAAAAAATAGACTTTTTGGAAAAACTAATTTCTTAAAAATTCATTTTAATAATGATCTTTATCTAATTTATCTTTCTTTGATGGGAATTTAAGTTTATAATTTAAAAATTCACAATTTTAGTTGCAAATCAATCTTCTTGGTTAGAAATTTATCTATTTTCTCGACATTTTATTCGTTGAAAATGCGTTTTTAACTGAAATTTTACATATTCCATTTTTGGAATATTTAAAAATGGAAAAAGATTAAATAAAACATACACTTTTGAAGAATTCGAATTACTATATTAAATTTGTTTTAAAATTTTGAAAGATTTAAAAATTAAAAAACTGTCTTAAGATTCATGGAAATGTTTAAAGCAACTAATAATTTTTTCAAATTGATTTAAATAAAACATCTAAAAAGATTTTAAACTCTTGATTCTAGTTAAAAACGGATTCATTGAAAATTATTTTTTTTTGTTAAAAATTAATTTTTTTACCAGAAAATTTACTCATTTTATTTTAGGTCAAAATTTATCTTCCTTATTTAAAAATTTATTTATATAAAACTGAAAAATTTTTGGAAAAATTTAACTTGCTGATTCGTTTTTTGGTTTTTCAAGATTAATTTTTTTAGCCACCACATCTGCCGTGTAACTAAAAATTTTATTATTCCATTATTGATTCTAAAATCATTTTTAGTTAAAAATTTAACTATGTTATTAAAAAATCATTGTTTTTTATGAAAATTTACTTTTTTAAGTTAAGGTTGTAGATTTATCTACTTTCTTGAAAATTTTGTTTGCTGAAAATGCGTTTTTAACTGAAAATTTATCTATTGCATTTTTGGAATATTTAAAAATTTAAAAATATGAAATAAAACCTGGATTTTTGAACAACTCAAAATACAATTTTAAAGTTTTCTGAAATTTTTGAAAAATTCAAAGATGAAAAAAATTTTCTTTAGATAAAAATGTTTAAAGCAATTCTCATTCTTTTAAAATTAATTTTATGACAACATCTAAAAAGATTTTAAAGTCTTGATTCTAGTTGAAAACGGATTGATTAAATATTATTTTTTTAAAATAAAAATTAATTTTTTTATCAGAAAATTTATTTATATTATTTTAGGTCAAAATTTATCTTAAAATTTATTTTTCTTAGTTTGAAAGATTACTATTTTGCAAAAAAATTCTCGTTTTTTAAAATGAAATTTTACTGTTTAACTGAAACTGTAACTATTTAATTTAAAAATTCATAATATTACTTCCAAATCAATCATCATTCATTATCATTTTAAAAAAATAATTTTTAGACAACATCTAAAAATATTTTAAAGTCTTGATTCTAGTTGAAAACGGATTCATTAAAAAATTTTGTGGTTGTTAAAAATAATTTTTTTTACCAGAAAATTTACCCATTTTATTTTAGGTCAAAATTTATCTTTAAATTTAATTTTCATAGTTGGAAATTGTACTAATTTTCAAAAAATCCTTGTTTTTTAAATTGATATTTTACTTTTTAACTGAAAATGGAACTATTCAATTTGAAAATTCATAATTTTAGTTGCAAAGCAATCATCTTGGTGAAAATTTTATTTTTTTTCCTGAATTTTTTTTTGCTGAAAATGCTTTTTTAACTGAAAATTTAACACTTATATTTTTGGAATATTTTACTAGATAAAAAGATGAAATAAAACATAGATTTTTCAATTACTCAAAATAAAATTTTATAGTTTTTTAAAAATTTTAAAAAATTCAAAGATAAAAAAAACTTTTTTAAGATTCATGAAAATGTTTAAAGCAATTCGCAATTTTTAAAAATGAATTTTTAAACAACATATAAAATGATTTTTAAGGTGTGATTCTAGTTGAAAACGGATTCATTGCAAATTGTTTAAGATTAATTTTTTTAGCCATCCCATCTGTGCTTCAACTGAAAATTTTTATATTTTATTATTAATTTTAAACTTATCTTTCTTAGTAGGAAATTTGACTATTTTCTTTAAAAAATCCTTGTTTTTTTTATGAAGATTTACTTTTTATCTCAAAAGTGAACTATTCCATTATAAAAATTCATAATTTTAGTTGCAAATCAATCTGCTTGGTTAAAAATTTATCTATTTTCTTTTATTGTCTTAGCTGAAATTGCGTTTTTAACTGAAATTTTAACTATTCCATTTTGGGAATATTTTAAAATTCAAAAAGATGAAATAAAGCGTAGATTTTTGAAGAACTCAAAATACAATTTTAAATTTTTTTCAAAATTTTGAGAAATTCAAAGATGAAAATTTTATCAAATTAATTTCAAAAAAACATCTAAAAACATTTTAAAGTTTTGATTCTAGTTAAAAACGGATTCATTAAAAAATATATTTTTTTTATAAAAATTAATTCTTATACCAGAAAATTCACCTATTTTATTTAAGGTCAAAATTTATCTTTCTTATTTGAAAATTTATTTGTATATTTAAAATTTAGTTTTTTTGTTTAACTATTCCATTTTTAGAATGTTTAAAAATTTAAAAAGGTGAAATAAAACTTAAAGTAAAACGTGGATTTTTTAAGAACTCAAAATATAATTTTAAAGTTGTTTCAAAATTTTGAAAAATTCAAAGATAAGAGCACTTTTTTAAAATTCATGGAAATGTTACAAAAAATCATAATTTACAAAAATTAATTTTAAGACAACATCTAAAAATATTTTAAAGTCTTGATTCTAGTTGAAAACGGATTAATTAAAAATTATTTTTTGTTGTTAAAAATTAATTTTTTTACCAGAAAATTTACAATTTTTTTACCAGAAAATTTACAATCTTTTTACCAAAAAATTTACAATTTTATTTTAGGTCAAAATTTATGTTTAAATTTATCTTTCTTAGTTAGAAATGTCATTATTTTGCTAATAAATCCTTGTTTTTTAAAATGAAATTTTACTTTTTAACTAAAAAATGGAAATTCAATTTGAAAATTCATAATTTTAGTTGAAAATCAATCATCTTGGTGAAAATTTTATTTTTTTTCCTGAATTTTTGTTTTGCTGAAAATGCTTTTTTAACTGAAAATTTAACACTTCTATGTAAATGTAAATGTAGATTTTTACATAACTCAAAATACAATTTTATACTTTTTTCTAAATTTTGAAAAATCCAAAGATAAAAAAAACTTTCTTAAGATTCATGGAAATGTTTAAAGCAATTCTCAAGTTTTTCAAATTAATTTTTAAACAACATCTAAAAAGATTTAAAATTCTTCATTCTAGTTAAAAACGGATTGATTGAATATTTTTTTCAAATAAAAATTAATTTTTTTTACAACAAAATTTACCCGTTTTATTTCAAGTCAAAATATATCTTCAAATTTATCTTTCTTAGTTACGAAATCAATTTTTGTGCTAGAAAATCCTCGTTTTTTAATAAAAATTTTACTTTTTTAACTGAAAATTTAACTATTCTATTTAAAAATTCATAATTTTAGTTGCAAATCAATCTTCTTGGTTGAAAATTTATCTATTTTCTTGAAATTCTGTTTGCTGAAAATGCGTTTTTAACTGAAAATTTACCTATTCCATTTTTGGAATATTTTAAAATTTAGAAAGATGAAATAAAACTTAAAATAAAACGTAGATTTTTGAATAACTCAAAATACAATTTTAAAGTTATTTGAAAATTTTGAAAAATTAAAAATTGAAAAAAACTTTCTTAAGATTCATGGAAATGTTTAAAGTAATTTTTAATTTTTTAAAATTAATTTGAAGACAATATCTAAAAAGATTTTAAAGTTTTGATTCTAGTTAAAAACGGATTCATTGCAAATTATTTTTTTGTGAAAAATTAATTTTTAAATTTTATTTACGCATGCAAAATTGAGTTTTTCTGGTACAAAATTAAGATTCTTGTTAGAAAATTCATCTTTTTGGTTGCAATATGAAAAATTTTTGGAAAAAATTAAACTTCTAATTAATTTTTTTGTTGTTTAAAATTAATTTTTTTTAGTCACCTTATCTGTGGTTTAGCTAAAAATTTGAATATTCCATTATTGATTTTAAAATCATTTTTAGTTGGAAATTTACTTTTATAACTCTTTGTATGTATGTTCTTTTATAAATCCTTGTTTTCTTAATGAAAATTTACTTTTTTAACTAAAAATTTATCTGTTCCATTTTTGGAATGTTTAAAAATAAAAAAAAGAAGAAATAAAACGTAGATATTTGAATAACTCAAAATACAATTTTAAAGTTTTTTGAAAATTTTGAAAAAGTCAAAGATAAAAAAAAACTTTTTCCGGATAAAAATGTTTAAAGCAATTCTCAATTTTTTAAAATTAATTTTAAGACAAAATATCTAAAAAGATTTAAAAGTTTTGATTTAAGTTAAAAACGGATTTTCATTTTAGGTGAAAATATATCTTTCTTATTTGAAAATTTATTTATATATTCGAAATTTAGTTTTTTTTTGTACAAATGTAAGATTCTTTTTTGAAAATTCATCATTTTGGTTGCAAACTGAAAAATTTTCGGAAAAAATGTAACATGCTGATTCATTTTTTGGTTGTTAAAAATTAATTTTTTTAACCACCACATTTTTCGTTTAACTAAAAATTTTAATATTCCATTATTGATTTTAAATTAATCATTTTTTTGTGGAAATTTTACTATTTTGTTAAAAATCCTTGTTTTGTATGAAAAATTACTTTTTAACTTTTTCAAAATTTTGAAAAATCCAAAGATATAAAAAAAACCTTTTTACGATTCATAGAAAAATGTTTAAAGCAATTCTCAATATTTGAAAATTAATTTTATGGCAATATTTAAAGAGATTTTTAAGTTTTAATTCTAGTTGAAAACGGATTTATTCCAAATTATTTGTTTGTTGTTAAAAATTAATTTTTTTACCAGAAAATTTACCTGTTTCATTTTAGGTGAAAATATATCTTTCTTTTTTAAAAATTTATTTATATATTCAAAATTTAGTTTTTTGTAGAAAATTAAGATTTTTGATTGAAAATTCATCATTTTGGTTGCAAAATGAAAAATTTTCAAAAAAAAAATTAACTTGCTGATTCTTTTTTTGATTATTCAAAAATAATTTTTTTAGCCGCTTCATTTGTGGTTTAACTAACAATTTTAATATTCCATTATTGATTTTAAAATCTCTTTTAGTTGGAAATTTACTTTTATAACTCTTTGTATGCATGTCCTTTTATAAATTCTTGTTTTTTTAAATGAAAATTTGCTTTTATAACTGAAAATTTAACTATTCCATTTTTGGAACATTTTAAAATTTAAAAATATGGAATAAAGCTTAAAATAAAACGTAGATTTTTAAGAAGTCAAAATACAAACTTAAAGTTAAAAATTTTTTTTTTTTAAATTCAAAGACAAAAAAAAAACATTTTTTAGATGAAAACATTTAAAGCAATTCTCAATTTTTGAAAATTAATTTAAAGGATACATCTAAAATTATTCTAAAGTTTTGATTCTAGTTTAAAACGGATTCATTGAAAATGTTTTTTTTTTGTTAAAAATTAATTTTTTGACCAGAAAATTTACCTTTTTCATTTTAGGTGAAAATATATCTTTCTTATTTGAAAATTTATTTATATATTCGAAATTTAGTTTTTTTTGTAGAAATGTAGGATTCTTGTTTGAAAGTTCATCATTTTGGTTGAAAACTGAAAAATTTTCGAAAAAAATTCAACTTGCTGATTCTTTTTTTTGTTGTTCAAAAATAATTTTTTTAGCCACCTCATCTGCAGTTTAACTAAAAATTTTAATATTCTATTATTGCTTCTAAAATCATTTTTAGTTTGAAATTCAACTAAGTTGTTAAAAAATCCTTGTTTTTCATGAAAATTTACTTTTTTAACTGAAAATTTAACAATTTCATTTTTGGAATATTCAAAAATTTTTAAACATGAAAAAAAACTTAAAATACAACGTAGATTTTTGAAGATCTCAAAGTAGAATTATAAATTTTTTGAAAACTTTGAAAAATTCAAAGATAAAAAAAACTTTTTTTAGATGAAAATGTTTAAAGCAATTCTCAATTTTTTTAAACTTATTTAAAGACAACATTGAAAACGAATTCAATGAAAATTATTATTTTTTGTTAAAATTTTATTTTATTTTAGGTCAAAATAAATATTTAAATTTATCTTTCTTAGTTGAAAATACTGAAATATTACCTCAACACTGAACTATTCCATTTCAAATTCATAATTTTAGTTGCAAATCAATGTTCTTGGTTAAAAATTTATCTATTTTCTTAAAAATTTTGTTTGCTGAACAAGCGTTTTTAACTGAAAATTTAATTATTCCATTTTTGGAATATTCTAAAATATATAAAGATGAACTAAAATGTAGATTTTTGAATAAATCAAAATACAATTTTTAAGTTTTTTCAAAATTTTTAAAAATTCAATGATAAAAAAAAACATTCTTAAGATTGATCGAAATGTTTAAAGCAATTATTAATTTTTTAAAATTAATTTAAAGACAACATCTAAAAAGATTTTAAAGTATTGATTCTAGTTTAAAAAGGATTGATTAAATTTTTTTTTATACAAATTAATTTTTTACCACAAAATTTACCCATTTTATTTCAGGTAAAAATTTATCTTTCTTGTTTGAAAATTTATTTTTGTATACAAAATTTAGTTTTTTTTGTGTACAAAATTAAGATTCTTGCTTGAAAAATCATCATTTTGGTTGCAAACTGAAAAATTTTCGGAAAAAATTTAACTTGCTGATTCGTTTTTTGGTTGTTTAAGATTAATTTTTTTAGTTATCTCATCTGTGGTTTAACTGAAAATTTTTATATTTTATTATTAATTCTAAATTTATTTTTCTTAGTTGGAAATTCGACTATTTTGTTTAAAAAATCCTTGTTTTTTTAATGGAAATTTACTTTTTATCTCAAAAGTAAACTATTCCATTACAACAATTCATAATTTTAGTTGAAAATCAATCTGCTTGGTTAAAAATTTATCTATTTTCTTTTATTTTCTTAGCTCGAAATGCGTTTTCAACTGAAATTTTAACTATTCCATTTTGGGAATATTTAAAAATTCAAAAAGATAAAAAAAACGTAGATTTTTGAAGAACTCAAAATACAATTTTAAATTTTTTTCAAAATTTTGAGAAATTCAATGATGAAAAGATTTTTTATAAGTGTTATGGAAATGCTTAAAAAAATTCTCAATTTTATCAAATTTATTTCAAGACAACATCTAAAAAGATTTTAAAGTTTTGATTCTAGTTGAAAACGGATTCATTGAAAAATATTTTTTTTTATAAAAATTAATTCTTATACCAGAACATTTACCCATTTTATTTAAGGTTAAAATTTATCGTTCTTATTTGAAAATTTATTTATACATTCGAAATTTAAATTTTTTTGTTGAAAATTAATATTCTTGCTTGAAAGTTCATCATTTTGTTTGCAAACTGAAAAATTTTCGAAAAAAATTTAACTTGCTGATTCTTTTTTTGGTTGTTCAAAATATATTTTTTATAGCCACCTCATCTGTGGTTTAACTAAAAATTTTAATATTCCATTATTGATTTTTGCATAATTTTTAGTTAGAGATTTAACTATATTGTTAAAAAATCTTCCTTTTTTATGAAAATTTACTTTTATAACTAAAAAATTTATATATTCCATTTGAAAGTTCATAATTTTAGTTGCGAATCAATTTTCTTGGTTAAAAATAAATGTTTTTTCTTGAATTTTTTTCTAAATTTTGAAAAATCCAAAGATAAAAAAGCTTTCTTAAGATTCATGAAAATGTTTAAAGCAATTCTCAATTTTTTTAAATTAATTTTTTTACCACAAAATTTACCCATTTTATTTCAGGTCAAAATACATCTTTAAATTTACCTTTCTTAGCTAAAAATGTAATTATTTTTTAGCTAACAAATCCTCGTTTTTTAAAATAAAACTTTACTTTTTAACTAAAGATGGAACTATTCAATTTCAAAATACATAATTTTAATTTTTTAATAATTCAAAATACATTTTTAAAATTTTTTCAAAATTTTGAAAAATTCAAAGATAAAAAAACTGTCTTAGGATTCATAAAAATGTTTAAAGCAATTCTCGGTTTTTTTAAATTAATTTAAAGGCAACATCTAAAAAGATTTTAAAGTTTTGATTCTAGTTGAAAACGGATTCATTAAAAAATATTTTTTTTTTATAAAAATTAATTCTTATACCAGAAAATTCACCCATTTTATTTAAGGTCAAAATTTATCGTTCTTATTTGAAAATTTATTTGTATATTCCAAATTTAGTTTTTTTTGTAAAAACTTAAGATTCCTGCTTAATAATTCATCATTTTGGTTGCAAAATGAAAAATTTTCGGAAAAAATTTAACTTGCTGATTCTTTTTTTGGTTGTTCAAAATTAATTTTTTTCGCCACCTCATCTGTGATTTAACTAAAAATTTTAATATTCCATCATTGATTTAAAAATAATTTTTAGTCAGAGATTTAACTATTTTCTTAAAAAATTCTTCTTTTTATGAAAATTTACTTTTAAACTGAAAATTTATATATTCCGTTTGAAAGTTCATAATTTCAGTTGCGAATCAATTTTCTTGGTTAAAAATATATCTATTTTCTTGAAATTTTTTTGAAAATACAATTTTTAAGTTTTTTATAAATTAAAAAAATCCAAAGATTATATAAAAAATTCTTAAGATTAATGGAAATGTTTAAAGCAATTATTAAATTTTTAAAATTAATTTTAAGACAACATCTAAAAAGATTTTAAAGTCTTGATTCTAGTTGAAAACGGATTCATTGCAAATTATTTTTTGTTGTTAAAAATTAATTTTTTTACCAGAAAATTTACTCATTTCCTTTGAGGTCAAAATTTATCTTTAAATTTATTTTTCTCAGTTTGAAATTTTACTATTTTGCAAACAAATCCTAGTTTTTTAAAAATGAAATTTTACTTTTTAACTGAAAATAAAACTATTTAATTTGAAAATTCGTAATTTTAGTTGCAAATCAATCATCTTGGTTACAAATTTATCTATTTTCCTCAATTTTTTTGCTGAAATGCTTTTTAAAATTAAAATTTAACTATTCCATTTTTGGAATATTTCAAAATTAAAAAAAAAGAAAATACGTAGATTTTTGATGAATTCAAAATACAATTTTCAAGTTTTTTGAAAATTTTGAAAAATTAAAAAAAAAAGCTTTTTTAAGATGAACGTGTTTAAAGCAATTCTAAATTTTTTTTAAACTAATGTTAAGACAACATCTAAAAATATTTTAAATTCTTGATTCTAGTTAAAAACGGATTCATTGAAAAATTTGTTTTTAATTAAAAATTAATTTTTTTGACAGAAAATTCACCTATTTTATTTTAAGTCGAAATCTATCTTTAAATTTATCTTTCTTAGTCAAAAAATGAACTATTTTGATAAAAAAATCATCGTTTTATAAAATGACAATTAACTTTTTAACTGAAAATGTAACTATTCAGTTTGAAAATTCATAATTTCGGTTGCGAATCGATCTTCTTGCTTAAAATTATCTACTTGCTTAAAAATTTGTTTTCTGAAAATGCGTTTTTAACTGAAAATTTAACTATTCCATTTTTAGAATATTTTTAAATTTAAAAAGATGAAATAAAACTTAAAATAAAACGTAGATTTTCAAATAGCTCAAAATGCAATTTTGAACTTTTTTCAAAATTTTCAAAAGTTCAGAGATAAAAAAAACTTGCTTAAGGTTCATGAAAATGTTTAAAGCAATTGTCAATTTTTTACAAATTAATTTTAAAACAACATCTAAAAAGATTTTAAAGTCTTGATTCTAGTTGAAACCGGAATAATTGAAAATTATTTTTTTTTGTTAAAAATTAATTTTTTTACCACAAAATTTACCCATTTTATTTCAGGTCAAAATATATCTTTAAATTTATCTTTCTTAGTTAGAAATGTCATTATTTTGCTAATAAATCCTCGTTTTTTAAATAAAAATCTACTTTTTAACTGAAAATGGAACTATTCAATTTGAAAATACATCATTTTAGTTGCAAATCAATCATCTTGGTTAAAAATTGATCTATTTTCTTGAATTTCTGTTTGCTAAAAATTCTTTTTTAAATAAAAGTTTAACTATTCCATTTTTAGAATATTTTAAAATTTAAAAAGATGAAAAAAACGTACATTTTTGATGAATTTAAAATACACTTTTAAATTTTTTTCAAAATTTGGCAAAATTCAAAGATGAAAAAAACTGTCTTAGGATCTATAGAAATGTTTAAAGAAATTTTCAGTTTTTTAAATTAATTTAAAGGCAACATCTGAAAATATTTTAAAGTCTTGATTCTAGTTGAAAACGGATTAATTGCAAATTATTTTTTGTTGTTAAAAATTAATTTTTTTACCAGAAAATTTACCCATTTCCTTTGAGGTCAAAATTTATCTTTAAATTTATTTTTCTCAGTTTGAAATTTTACTATTTTGCAAAAAAATCCTCGTTTTTTAAAATTAAATTTTACTTTTTAACTGAAAATGGAACTATTTAATTTGAAAATTCGTAATTTTAGTTGCAAATCAATCATCTTGGTTAAAAATTTATTTATTTTCCTGAATTTTTTTGCTGAAAATGCTTTTTTACTGAAAATTTAACTATTCCATTTTTGGAATATTTTAAAATTTTTTAAATATGAAATAAAACGTAGATATTTAAAGAATTCAAAATACAATTTAAAAATTTTTTTCAAAATTTTGAAAAATCTAAAGATAAAAAAAAAGTTTTGAAAGATTTATAGAAAAATGTTTAGAGCAATTCTCAACTTTTTTAAATTAATTTTATGACAACATTTAAAAAGATTTGATTGAAAATTTATTTGTATATTTCAAATTTAGTTTTTTTTTGTAAAAAAATTAAGATTCTTGTTTGAAAATCCATCATTTTGGTTGCAAGTTAAAAAATTTTCGCAAAAAATTTAAGTTGCTGATACGTTTTTTGGTTGTGGAAAATTAATTTTTGTAACCATCTCATCTGTGGCTTAATTGAAAAGTTTAATATTCCCTTATTGATTCTCAATTGATCATTTTTAGTTGGAAATTTAACTATTTTGTTAAAAAATCCTTGTTTTTATGGAAATTTAGTTTTTTTAACTAAAAAGTTAACTATTATATTTTTGGAATACTTTAAAATTTAAAAATATGAAATAAAACATATATATTTGAAGAATTCAAAATACAATTTTAAAGTTTTTTCAAAATTTTGAAAAATCCAAAGATTAAAAAAAAACTTTTTCAAGATTCATAGAAAAATGTTTAGAGCATTTCTCAACTTTTTTAAATTAATTTTATGACAACATTTAAAAAGATTTTTAAGGTTTGATTTTTGAAGAACTCAAAATAGAATTTTAAAATTTTTTGAAAATTTTGAAAAATTCAAAGATAAAAAAAACTTTCTTAAGATTCATAAAAATGTTTAAAGCAATTCGCAATTTTTTTAAATTAATTTTAAGACAACATATAAAATGATTTTAAAGGCGTGATTCTAGTTGAAAACGGATTCATTGTAAATTACTTTTTTTTTAAATTCACTTTTTTACCATAAAATTTACCCATTTTATTTTAGGTCAAAATATATCTTTCTTATTTGAAAATTTATTTATATATTCGAAATTTAGTTTTTTTGTACAAACGTAAGATTCTTTTTTGAAAATTCATCATTTTGGTTGCAAACTGAAAAATTTTCGGAAAAAATTTAACATGCTGATTCATTTTTTGGTTTTTGAAAATAATTTTTTTAACCACCACATTTTTCGTTTAACTAAAAATTTTAATATTCCATTATTGATTTTAAATTATTCATTTTTTTTTAATTTAACTATTTTGTTAAAAATCCTTGTTTTTTATGAAACTTTACTTTTTAACTAAAAAATTAACTATTCCATTTTTGGAATATTCAAAAATTTAAAGAGATGAAATAAAACGTAGATATTTGAAGAATTCAAAATACAATTTTAAAGCTTTTTCAAAATTTTGAAAAATCCAAAGATATAAAAAAACCTTTTTACGATTCATAGAAAAATGTTTAAAGCAATTCTCAATATTTGAAAATTAATTTTATGACAATATTTAAAACTATTCCATTTTTGGAATATTTAAAAATTTAAAAATATGGAATAAAACTTAAAATAAAACGTAGATTTTTAAAGAATTCAAAATACAATTTTTAAGTTTTTACAAAATTTTTAAAAATTCAAAGATAAACAAACTTTTTTAGATGAAAATATTTAAACCAATTCTTAATTTTTGAAAATTAATTTAAAGGCTACATCTAAAAAGATTTTAAAGTTTTGATTCTAGTTGAAAACGTATTCATTGCAAATTACTTTTTTTTGTTAAAAAATGACTTTTTTACCATAAAATTTACCCACTTTATTTTAGGACATAATATATCTTTCTTATTTAAAAATTTATTTGTATATTCAAAATTTAGTTTTTTTGTAAAAAAATTAGGATTCTTGCTTGAAAATCCATCATTTTGGTTGCAAATTGAAAAATTTTCGCAAAAAATTCCTTTTTTGGTTGTTTAAGATTAATTTTTTTAGCCACCACATTTTTCGTTTAAGTAAAAATTTTAATATTCCATTATTGATTTTAAAATAATTTTTGAAGAACTGTAAATACAATTTCAAAATTTTTTCAAAATTTAGAAAAATTCAAAGATGAAAATGTTATCAAATAATTTCAAGAAAACATCTAAAAAGATTTTAAAGTTAAAAATATATCTATATTCTTGAAATTTTTTTGAAAATACAATTTTAAAGTTTTTCTAAATGTTGAAAAGTCCAAAGATAAAAAAAAACTTTCCCTAAGATTTATGTAAATGTTTAAAGCAACTCTCAATTTTTTTAAATCAATTTTTAGACAACATCTAAAAAGATTTTAAAGTCTTTTATTTGTCCCATTTCATTTGAGGTCAAAATTTATCTTTAAATTTATTTTTCTTAGTTCAAAATTTTACTTTTTAAATGAAAATGGAACTGTTTACTTAAAAAATTATTAATTTTAGTTGCAAATCAAACATCTTGGTTACAAATTTATCTATTTTCCTCAATTTTTTGGCTGAAAATGCTTTTTTAACTGAAAATTTAACTATTCCATTTTTGGAATATTTTAAAATTTAAAAAGATGAAAAAACTTAGATTTTTGATGAATTTAAAATACAGTTTTCAAGTTTTTTGAAAATTTTGAAAAATTCAAAAATAAAAAAAACTTTCTTAAGATGAAAATGTTTAAAGTAATTCTCAATTTAAAAAAATTAATATTAACACAGTTAAAAACGGATTCATTGAATTTTTGTTGTTGTTAAAAATTATTTTTTTAACAGAAAATCTGTACATTTCATTTCAAGTCAAAATATATCTTTCTCATTTGAAAATTTATTTCTATATTCGAAATTTAAATTTTCTCGTAGAAAATTAAGATTCTTGTTTGAAAATTCATCAATTTTTTGGTTGAAAATTCTTATTTTTGATCTGAAAATTTAACCAATTCATTTTTGATAGTAAATTTATCTTTTTTCAGTAGAAAATTCAATTATTTCGTTTATATTCGACTTTTTACACTAGAAAATTAATATTTTTCAAGGAAAATTTTTGTAATATTTATTTCTGCATTGATTTAAAATTAGGTGGCAGTAAAATATGTAGTATACATGGAAGCGGAATATGTCAGTGGAACGTAATTGAAATATCGACATCAGTATCGATTTTTCGAATAGTGCTGTCAGACATTTATACAACTACTATATACAAGTCGTTTTTGATGTCGATGTCATTTTTATCCCGACACCTCGGAAACCGTCTCAGCTTTCAATTTCATACTAGAGTGCATATATGATGAAAAATTTATCACATAAATGCTATTTCGCTACAGTAAATCGTGATAAAATCTCCTCATCTCATATTATTAAAATTTTTATATATGCGAACGTGAGATTATTATAATAATTATTTTAATAATTGTAATTTATATACACTAGGGTGCTCTAAAAATGCACTGGAATTTTTTTTTTGAATTTCCACGAAGATATATTTAGAGACTTGTATAACATTTTCAATAATTTTT
>JAAAKG020093078.1:0-16231 GCA_010014905.2 Druon quercuslanigerum
TATGTTGGTGTTTTTTTATTTTAATAAAATTGTAGCCTGAAGAGGTCAGCGAACCAAGCTGACGAAACGTCGCAAAAGTAATTGCTGAATTTTTTTTGAAAACTTACCCCCTGTGATCGAAAAAGACTACACTATTACTTGATAAATTCACTTGTTAATTTTTTTGATTAATGCATTATTTAGTTTACAGTGCATAATTCTAAAATCTTTTATTTTAAAAATTTTGAACTGTAAATGTCTACTTTTAGGCATACATGTTCATTTTAATTAATTTTAGAAGAATATTTTCCAAATTGAACTGTAGGTAGCGGATTAGCAACTAAACACTAATTGATTTTACAAGACGATACACAGACTGTTCAGCAATTAGACGCTTTTCTTTAATTTCAAATTCCGTTCAAATCTACTTTCCGTCTGAAATATTCAATTTTTAACCCACTACACTTAAAAAATTTTAACTAAAATAAAATACCATTAACTAATATTGAACATTAGTTGTCTGTTTATTTAAAACAAAGATTTCAACTCAATGTTAAGAAAAAACACAATTTAAAAATGAATTTTTCGACATTTACAAAGTGCTAAATTTAAATTTTAAACTTTGCGGTTTTAGTTTTTACATTTACGATAAATTTAATTTATAAGTTAGAGTTTAGTGTATTAATAACAATTGTATAATTGTTAATTTGAAACGACTTAATGTAGAAATTTGTACACATTTATCATATAACACTTGCTACCAAAAGAGAAAGAGAAACCACCGTCAAGGCGGTGGCAAAGTCTGGGGAAAACACAAGCCAAAGGAGTACTCAGACAGTTTAACTAACAATCAAAAAGGAAAAGACTACACAAATTATGTCATCTGTTTCAAAGTGGAGTGAATGATTCTCAGGGTTAAGTCTTTGAAATGATAATTCTTGTTTTCAGCACTCACTGTGTTTATTGTATTCTGTTTTGACATATTATAACGCTAATAGCCGAAATATTTAACATTAGATTTCGATAATATCTTTCGTGCTTTAAACAGTTTAGAATATTCAAAGGGTTTCGTCAATTTCTCTTATCACAGGGGCATTGCCTGAGGTCAAGCTGAGCTTCAAAAAAGAGAGTCCCCCAGCCGGACCACTCTGTTCTTTTTGGGTTTTCTCCACCATGCTCTCATACTTTCTTTTTTTTGTTTGGCTTGAATTGGGGCCTCGGAAAGCGGAAAACTTAGCATGGAAAATCCTTTTGTACCTGTTTAAAGCCAGGATCACAATGCAGCTGAAAAGCAAAGAAGAAAAACAAACAAGGAGGACGATTACTTAAATAATAAATGATAAAGGATGTAATTTGTTGAAATCTCATAACCTCTTGGGAGGTCATGTGCCTTCCCTTTGCCTTTCGGCCGTCCTCGGAACTTTCTACAAGTATATTCACAATTAACGCTAAACAAATTATTATTTCCATTTCGAGAGACAATTTTTCACTTCTCTTCGTTACAACATCAGTGTGAATTAAATTTATGAACAAATATTTTTCCTCGAATCGAACGCTTATCAAATGCAAACACCTCACAAGGGCAAAACTGATGCCTGTACTGCAAAAGATAACTAGTATAGAATCGACTATATACGCTAATGATACAGAAGAATATTCTACACTTACGTTTTTAATCAACTTTTTGTACCAAAAATATTTCAGTTTCTTCTATAACTAGAAAAGATGAGGATAGTCTGGACCTTAACTTTGACAATTTTCCTTGATTCTATCGGTAAATATAATATTAAAATTTATTGTAAAATAAATACAACAATACAAATTTACTTAAAATTATAGATGTGTTATGTTATGCGCATATAATGCGAAGTAAATTCTTTTGAAGATTGTTTAACTGTACTCGTCAAACCAATATATATGATAGGATGATCAGTAGAAAGTAGTAAATTAGAATTTGATAAATAAGTTTGATCATGCGACATATTTCTTTTATTTTCTACGAAGATATTCGAAATTTGTATTCTTTTATAAAATTGATGTTTTTGAATCGTTTGAATAGGATTTATATTATTATTCAAATCTGAACAGAAAAGATATTAAAAATTTTCTTTAACTGTACAAAGGCATATTGAGCTATAAATTTACATTATTATACTAATAAGCCATTTTCCTTGCGGGATATGCGGGACTCATTCAGTTAAGGAGTGGATTCCTACAGGGAATTCCACATTCATATTTTTTTCCTACTTTACACAAAATTAACTTTTATTTTAAGACAAGAAAAATAGAAAAAAGCGCAAATAGTGTTAAACTGTGTTGCCAAATACAAATTCAACGACAACTGCATTTACATTTCATGATATACCATCATACGATAGCGTATCCAAAGAAAAGTGTAATCCTCCGTTTCTTGTTGCAGAATTGAATTCACAGTTTGATTATTTGCCTAATGGTGAACCTATTCCTAATACTCCTCGTCGCAGACCTTCTCCTTATTCTTTAGAAAAACAATATCCTGAAACGACTGTTCCACCTGTCAGGTTAAATTTTTCTGCCGGGTCTCCTTCTTCTACTGAGCCTTTTCTTCGTGCCAGGTCAAGGTCTCCTCTTGCCATAAATCCTTATTTGCGCATACTTGGGTATAGAGTAGATCAGCTAAGATTTATCCGATTAATTCTTAAGAAGAATCCGACTCGGATATACGAACTTCAAAAATATACACTTCCTAGCAATGAAAAGCTTCTAGTAAGAATCAAAGATAATGCCGTTATCCCCATGCCATCTGAAGAACATATTGCATTATTAACGCCCAATGGTACCATCATGGCATTATTGCACAAAAAGCGCGACAGACACACATATTTACGAGGAATATTTCAATATGTTGGCAGCACTTCAAAACGGGTGAAAGTAAACAAGGAAAGTGGCACCGTTCAATTAATGAACCCTGAAGAAATAGCGGAATGTCCAGTAGGGAGTTCAAGCCGAATTAATACATGTTTTACAGTAGTGTTAGAAAACCAATACTGCACTCCATAAAACCGATTAAAAAAATATTGTTAGGTTTGATGATGGAAATAATGTTATTTATTGTAGTTTGCGTAGTTCGAAACTAAATTGTTGACAGACTTTAACACTGAAAAATGAAGAGCGTTAAAAATTTTCATAATAAAAGGTTACAAGTTGATCAACTGTTAATCTAAATTATTTCATGACTTTAAAAAATGAAGTTTACTTTGAGTGATTCAAACATTCTTACCGTCTGAAATATTTCAATGAAAATAAAACAGATTTTTTACTATTTAGAAATATTTTTATGTTTATTTACAATCAACAATTTTAAATCGGATTTGCATCGCTTCTCTGGGGAGTTGGGCATGATGGAAGTATATCAAAAATACTGACTTTTCTATATTATGTTGAATTATATTATTTTAAAGGAAGGTGTTTAAATTTCAACACATCTGAATGATTCTGCTTATCTGTATACTGCAAAATAAATTAAAAATTTAATTATTCAACATTATTTTATTCTAGATACCCTATGAAATGTATACGCAAAATTTTATCACATAAATAAGAAGTTTTCTTTTTTCCTTTTGTTGAAGTATGTTGAATATCACAAAGTCGGATCAACTACATTTAAACATTCTCTCTAAGGTGAACTATATTTCTAATAAACATTTATTTTTGCATTTCATACCGTTTGGATTAAACCATTAATTCTTAAGTTTTCATTAGAATTTTGTATGGGTTAAGCCACCATCGCTGGATCTGTAGCAATTTTGTATTTTGTATTAGCAACCATTCGATTCAAAAATTGTACTCTAGAAATGAAACTGTATGTTTTTTGCATGGGAAAATTTTTACCGGAATAGCAATTTGTTTAATAAAAGATGTCCAAAGAAGACATGTCCTTTGGGAATAGTTCTCTTGGGAACAATTTACTTATGAAGACTTGTACTTGAAATTCATGTTTGCTGTGACACGTCAGGGCCTCAGAGAAACCCCAAACTATCATTACCATTAATATTAATATTTTTGTGATAAAAATATATCTTTGGCAGTTTATACGGTAGTAAATAAAAATCTAAGTTTGAGACAAATACATTCATTCCCCAATAACTTCTTTTTTTCTAAATAAGTTCTAAAACATTAGATCTAAAACATGAAAGGATAAAATCTATCTTTCCAATTTTTGTTTGATAATTTGAAGAATTTATATTAGTTTTTGTTATGTTTAAATGTTCCGTCATAAAAGGCTATATAAATTCGTCAGATAAAAAACACTTACGTAAAAGGTGACATTAATTTTAAACAAATTTGTAGCCAATTATGTTTTTCAACTGTAGCTTATCAAATGTAAATATCTTAGAAAACTTGTTTGCCGCCTGTTGAATAATAGATAAATTCTACCATATCTAACTTCCAATAAAATACGGAAAAAATGTCTAAATCGACAATAACCTAATCCATCACCTATCTAAAGATCAGTGTTTCACAGTAACACGTTACTTTTAACGGGTTACCATTAAATTTACTTTCTTATATCCGTAACGCTAATGCGTTATTTTTTTTTTAATTAACAGCAACGTTAACGCGTTATAATTTTCTGCTAACAATAATGCAAAGTATCACACATTATCGATCGTTACTTGATTAAAATTTTAAATACTTTCAGCATTGCATTAAATGTTTCAATGTCAAGAAAACCAATCAGATGATATAGTTTCATACTTCCTTTTCATGAATTTCCTTATTTGAAGTAACTATTTATCCGGTACGATACTGGACCATCAAGAAGTGCATCTCTTAATCGACTTTTTAGTAGCATAATCTAAGAATTATTTTTTCGAATTCTCATGAATACCGACCGGAAATTTGTTCAAATTGATAGAAAAATATATTCATTTTCTTTTGACGTTTTTATAAATTTTTTTTATAATACTCAATATTATTTGAATTGAGTTAAAATTCAACAATTCTCTTCATGATTAGCCATATGTCAGTTTTATACGGTCTTAAAGAAACTCATTAAGTTAAAAAATGGGTTTGGCTAGATTTTGGCGCTGTTTATAATTTTTCGCGGGGTTTTCAAAAAATTTGCACTTTTTGTCCAATTTTCAATTAACAGGAAGTAATAGTTCAATCATGTAAACAAAAACGATTGTTTGAACAATTTATTATCAATAATATTCTTTTAGAGTAATGCTATAAAACTGCAGTCTTTAATCAAAACTTTCACTTTTAATACAATTTTAAATTGAAATGTGTCAAATAATTATTGAAGTAAAGAAAATTAAATAAATTTCTGGAATTATTGGCTTTCTGTCCGCTTTTAATTTAATTGAAGTAATAATTAATTGAAGTTAACAAAAAAACTTGCTTAGTAATTTGTTATTGTTGTTAATAATATTCTCTTTGCAATTTTCTGAAAACTTGTTTCTGCACCTTTTACATGTTATGCCTGTTACTTTTTTCAGGGAATTTTGAATTAACACATCCTTTTTCAGCTTAGGTGCGAATTTTTTTAAAACTAATGTAGAATATCAAGAATAAAAACCCGAAGAAAAGTTAAAGATTAATAAAATAAACTCAACTTTGTAGCACTTATCTAAGAGAAATGTAAATATTTCAGAGAAAAGCCCGCAAAATTCTACTATTAGCAAAAAGAATATTGTTAACAATGACAATAAATTCTTTATAAAATTATGTTTGTTAACTTTAATTAATTCTTACTTCCCTCCATGTGAAAATTATGCAAAAATCAAGCAATTTCAGAAAAAACCGCATCTCTCTAACATTACTCAACTGGAATATCGATATTAATATTAATAATGATAAATTGTTTAAAAATTTAATTTTCTTAAATCTATTTAATTATTTGTCTCATTTTAATGGAAAATTGAATAAAACTTAAAAATTTTGTTTAAAAACTGCAATTTCCGAGCAACATTCTGAGAGAATATCAATCAGAAAAATATTAATTTGTTTGAACAATTATTCTTGTTGACATGATTGAAAAAAAAAACCTTCATCTAATTGAAAATTGGATACAAACTGGATAATTTAGGAAAAACTGCGACTTTCTAACTCTATTGTATGAAAAATAGCTAAAAACAATAATAACTGGTTTAAACAATATTTATCTAACCATCCAAATTATTTCTAGTGTAAAGTGGTACTTTATGTACAAGAAAAAATTCGCATTTAGAAAAATTTTGCGTATTCTTTTTGGATTTTTAAATAATTTATTCAATATTAAATATTTTTTGTAAAAAGTGACGGAAAGTAATGCGTTAATTGTTTTCAGTAACGGTAAAGGTAACGCATTACTTTTTTTAATGTAACGGTACAGGAAAGACGATACAAATTTTTAGATAATAACGGTCACCCCCACCCCAATAAACCCTGAGACAATTAGCAGTTCCTATCGATGATGGCTTTAGCGAAAAGATCATAAAAATGAAAAATTGAAAATCTTACATTATTTACATCCACAAGCCTCTAATAGATAATTGTTCCTGAATTTAACTGATATCTAAAAACTTGTTTAAGTTGTATATAATTGCATCAGCCAACTTCACAAAACCCACTCTGATAGATGTTCGTATCGCAAGAGAAAAAATTAGCAACGCCGAAAATCTATCACTGGGATTGTTAGCCTACCACATTGGCGCAAAAGATAACGCAGTGATCAGTTTTCTAGTCATATCGCTGTTCATGTTTTCATGAATTTGATGTGTTAAAACTTTAACTCACTGTATTAAAACGATTGTGCAAGTGAATTAGATAGGCCTCTTATCAGTGAAGTTTATGGGATCTGAAGTTTTTTTTCCTTGACTTGGAAATCGGTCGACCAAAATCGCGCGTTGCTTAGATACCCTCAATCTGTCAACATGAGTGAGTTAAAAATTATCGAAACACAACATATTGAAAAAGATATAATTCTTAGTCCTAAGTAATGATGAGAACTTTCTTATCATTATGTAGTCTAAACTCAATCATTTAAATCACCTACATTACTGGTAATAAGTTGAAATTCTGGCTCTATTGGTGTAAGGTGTGCTGGTGCTAGTGAACGTAAATCATTGCGACGAAGGATAAAATCTGCGAAAGCTGCTCTGGCAAAATCATGAAATGTTAAAAAAAAGGTTACGGATTGTCTTTAGAAAAATAGCAAGACTTAGCTTATAAAAGGAGTTAATACCATTCTGCATGAAAAAAGCAAAACAATGAAAGAGGAAATTAGGATGCAAATAGAACAGAGCGTCACCACATCTATCTCTTCTTTTAAGAATGAACTCGAACATGTGGATTTCTCGGTTACTGAAAAGAGGGAGGAAGTCTCTGAGTTGAGTAAAAGAGTAGGTCAGATTGAGATGGGAGACGGGAAAATACCAGACTGATAATGAAGTTACAACATCGTTTCGCAATACCTTATCGAAATAAGCGACAGGTAAAAAAGGAGTAACATTATTATTGTTTTTAGCCTAAGTGAAAACAGAGTCCATGGCCACAAAGTTGGTACATTTTGACAGGAAGCCACTAGACCCAGGCCAGTTAGAATTTTATTGGAATCCATTGAGACTGCACTCAGATACGTCAAGACATTCGCATTAATGCGAAACAATCAACTTTCATTATCACTAGCAGGTATCCGAATATCAAAGCAGGAATTATAAAAAAGGGAATGATACAGTTTGCAAGAATAAGTCAAGAACGAAGACACGAGCATACAGATGCAATGGAGAGATGGCCACCCGATGGTGGTGAAAGTGAGGGAACCAAGATAAGAGAGAGACGAAGCCAAACGGACAGCCGAATCATAATAGAGAGTATAATCAAAATACTAGAGGTCTCAAAATAAAAATCGATAAGGTAAAGAAGTTTTCTGTTCTCTCTTATTATCACGTATTCTGAATTACTGAGTCGTGTTTAAAATCTCATGTCAATTTTACTAAATTATTTGATGGTCATAGCTTTACTTATTATATGCACAATAGGAAAAATTGTATGGGGGTTGGTGTCTTAGTTGTACTAAAAAGAAATCTCATTTGTCATCAAATGAATCTTGCTCCAGTTTACTTTAAAGCTCCATCTGTAAAAATTGTAGCTGTCAACGTTTTGACAGTTAACTCTGCTTTTGTATGCATATCTGTATACATCCCTCTTGCCATAAAAATGGAGAAGTTAAGTCATTTTTTAAAACCCTTAGAAGACTGTCATGATCTGTATGATTATTCGTTAATTGTAACTGAAAATTTTAATACAAGTAATATTTCGATCATACGAAAGGTAAATTGACTAACAGAAAGGCATCACTCCGAGGATAACTTTCAATTTAACTACAGAGAAACAGACAGATTTAATTTTGCGAAGGCATATATGGGGCATTGTTCCTGAACTGCCCTAGCTTTAAAAGTCATGTCTTCCGATTGTCTTCAAATTTTCAGAGTTTGTTTGCCTATATGATAGTAGTATACCCACTAATTTATAGACTTTTACTACCACCCCTCCTCCAACTAGAGGGGGTGGAATTTGTATCCCCCGAGTAAAGTAGGTATTTCAAAGCGTCATAACTTCCATTCTACAAATGAGAATTGAATTTTCTGTGAGTGATTCCTCAATGCTTTTTCATGCTTTGTTATCCTGTGAAATCTATTGTTTTTCATTTCTTAATTTTTATAGACAAATCGCCATTTAAAATGATTATGAACATTTTCTACTCTTTAGACAGTTTTAATTTCTTTTAAAGTATTTTTAAACGAAAGCTTGACTTTTTTCACAAAAAAGGTCGGATGGGTTGGCTTGGACTTGGTCGTATGTATGATTCTCCAGCAAAGCTGCACGAAATTCATCATGATTTATTTATTTCGCCTTTTTCGCGCATTATTTGCTTCTCTGAATTTGACGCTCTTTGAATGTCTTCGGAAACAGATCATGTTCTGTTGCAAATGAAGTTTTTTTCAGATACAGTTGTCCGTTCTCATTTAGAATAAATGCATGGTATTTTAGAGTACCGGAAATTATAATTGCTTTAGTGAATCTAGTTTCTAGTTTTTTGGTCATATCTATGTGATCTTTTTTTTAACTAAAAAGAATTACTATTTCCTTTAAATGATGCTTAGCCCATTTGAATTACGACTTTCGCATAAAATGCGTGAGGTTTCATGTTTTTAAGTTTAGTGCAGAGTGCTCCTACAGAAGCATCAGCGTCTGCTATTTCGGCATTCAAAGTGCTTTTATCAGTTTGCTGGCAAACTTGATATCTCACTGAGTCGAAATTATTCACGTCCAATAGAACAGTCAGGCACTTTTAAAAATTGTTAATGTCAGAACAAGATTCCCATTCATTAAAATGACAAGCGTCAGTGAGTTCACTGCACATGATTTCTTCAAGGCAGTCATAATAATCTGACAATTGTCTGTCAGTTCCTTTACTTTAATGTTTAATAGCAATCGCATTCAACGTTAACTATGCGTTTTCATAATAAACGTAGACACAAACATTATTAGTTCCACTTGCTCAATCTAAAACACAGTGCTTTTGGTCTTAGTTATGCGAATTTTGAAAATCCATTCTTTACATTTTCATGTTGGGCTGCAAATCTGGCATATAATTCTGAAATATTGCACACAATGAGTCTCTCCTGTACTTCCTCACGAGCATTGTCGAGGTTTTTGACAGATATGAAATCTTTCTTACCTGGCATCTGTCCACTATTCTCGTCAGCTTCGTACAACTTTATTACCAAATTTTCAATTTCTTCTGCCAATTTTTGTCCTCGCTTGGCTTCCGGAAAAGTCAAAACTCTACTTTTGGCAACTTACTCTTTCGCTTTTCTGGCTTCACGTTCATATGCACCGAATTCTCGCATGATTTCTTTGTGACTCCAAGACTTAGGCGCAAGGCTCTAATTTTTCTTTCATTTGATTGAGGACTTCGAGACCCGCTCAGTGATTTTTATCGTCTATAACACTGGATGGATGTAAATTGAGAGTTCTACTTTTCGATTATCATTAACAAGAAAAAATCTCTGTCCTCGTTTATCTCTTCCTCTACTTTAAAACCATGCTCTTCTTTAACTCTGGATAGCTGTAAATTGAGAGTTCCACATTCTTTTTTACAAGCACCACATGTTTTACTACTTTTCGGCAAATCAGGAAACACTATTTGCTGCTTTTACGTTAGAAGCCTCAGATCAAATCCTTTTACATGTTTATCCTTATGGAAAGGGTTTGCACATCTGCTGTGAAAACTTTGCATCGAAGACATTCTCAGCGCTAGATGACCATGAAAGGTCTTTAGGGATTTCCCTTTGCTTCGAAAGCAGCAGTTTGCCAAGGGACCAAAGAAAAGGAGGCTAACAAATCTATAAATGTATACAACTAAGAAACAAAAAAAACGCAGAAAACACACCCAGAAAATATCTGAACACTACACGTTGGATGCTTCCAACATTCAGGAGGCTGAAGTCAGTGTAGAGTAATGCAGTGCAACGTTTCGCTTAAGGCCAAGAAACAAATGACAGTCTATGTGATTGCCTGTTGTTTCTTGATACAATATGAGAAACAAATGAAAATCTATGTACGTGGATGTCTTGTGTTTGTTAGCTATACACGAGACCAAGTTTAGTCCAGCCAAAGAAAGGACGAAGCCTGTATAATTTGTTTATATTAATAGTTAAAACTATTTTTAAATGATTGAAGCCTTTCGCAATTCTGTTTTATAGGACGGTTATAATGAAAATATATAGCAACACCCCAAAAAAAACATTATGTAGGGGCGACAGCTGAAAATAATTTATAGAAAGTTTCTGGTCCAATGAAAAGTATGTTCGAATGAATTAAATTTAAACGAAACTGTGTACACATTTTAAAAACTCATTTTATATGAAAAAAGTCAAGTTTTCGTTTAAAAATACTTTTAAAAAACTGCCCCAGGAGTAGAGAATGTTAAATAAACATTTAAAATGGAAATTTGATTATACAAATTTTAAAATCAAAAACAATATATTTCACAGAATGAAAGAGCATGAACCGCCATTAGGAAATCACTCATAAAAAATTAAATTCTCCTTTGTAGAAAGAAATTTATGATCACTTGAAAATACAGTTGTATTTAGATAATACGTTATTCCTTTTTAAAAGCATATGAAGTTAATTAATAGACTTATTACAAATAAATTTTTAGATTACCCCGCTCAATCACAGACATTTTATTGAGTATATTTTAATCTATCATCGTGAAAGCGTTTAATTTATTGACAATTATAAACATAATTTTTTCTAAGTTATAACGACAATAATAATCCGCATAAGTTACTTTTCGTTTTTCAACTAATAATTTTAATTGCATACTTAGCTTTTTGTTTATTAGAAGCAAAAGAAAGATAATTTATTATTGAATAATGCCGATTATAACCTTTGAACTATTTAAAAATAATTATTTGATTGTTTTCAATATAAAAGTTTGGAAGAAGGCCCCTTGTCCCATTGTTTAGTTATTACATTATTGCATTATTATTATTACATTATTCATTATTTAGTTTTCTGAATTAAACTCAAACTCCAAAGATGCAAGTAGCTCGGGAATCAATATCTCCAAAGTTACGACCGTTCTAGGGACTCCCACTCCTGCGATGTCGCGTGGGCCTGGCATTAAAATTGGGCGGGTGTACAGGCCAAAAAATTCTCCTCAAACCTTTAGAGTTGGATCATTCGTATCTTTGGAGATCTTATATTTGGAGTTCGACCGTACATGCTTTTATTTTTTAAAGTTTTTTCTACACCAACCCTAGCCATTTTATGATTATATTTTTTTAAGCAAAAATGATCAGGATCGACACAGGTTTTTCCAATTCCACAGAGGAATTACAATTATTTACAAAAAATTTAAATTATGAACCCTCGGTCTTAATTTAGCTCTTAAGATTCGTATAATATTGCGAAACACGATTTTTGTTTTTAAGCCTAAAAATAAGCTAATTTCAGGGTGAGCATGTTTTGATATGCAATCATCATTGATCGAAAGGACAGACCATTATGATATCGAGAGTCAAACGATCGTTGAAGCAAAATTCTCTGCAACCAAATGGATCATTTTTTTACTTTGTATTTAAACACATTAAAAAGCCTTAATTCTAGTAATTTTATTTAAATTCTTTAAAATCGTATTATGTTTTATGAAATCTTCTATATAATTGCTGTTTTTCCTTAAAATCCTCCTTGTATTTTGCAAAAGCCTCGGCAGCATATGCGTTTAACACTAGCCTATGAAGGAAGCCTATGAGAAAAAGGTTCTTAAAGTACCCAAAAATTTTTTTCAAGACGGTTCGGAACCCAACTCAAGCTATATATTTCTTTTATAGCAAGAAAAGATGAAAACATTCTGGACCTTCTCCTTGGCGGTTATTCTAGATTCTATTGGTGAATAAAATATTAAAATTCGAAGTAAAATAAATACAATAGAAAATATTGACTTGAAATTATAGTTAATCTTTCGAATAATATAAAAAATCAGGCTTTTGAATTATTGGATCATGATTTATATTATAAGTCCGAACAGTACGTTAAATATTACGGGGGCTCTTGTTTATAATTGTTAGATTCTCTGGCCCCGTCATTATCCAAAATTAACTTTATATGGGCGCATTATTTTTGTTCTAATTTATTCAAATCTGTGCAACCAACTTCAACACTAACAACATCAAGCTGATTATGGTAAAGAGGTCCTTCAGGAGACACCTAAATGCCTACGTAGAGCTCAATAAGGAGTTCTAATTGAAATTCCTGCGTACACGATACCTAAAGATTAGCAGGATGTCTTGCAGAGTCCAGAAAAAGACAAAGGTTCTCGGCTGTTTTCGCTGCAAGGGTTTTGGTCACATGGAAGAAAACTGTAAGGGGCCTAATGGAGCCAATTCATGTCAGAGGTGCGGAAAAGAGGCGCACACAGCTGTGGAATACGTCCGCACTCCTTAGTGTTTTCTCTGCTCTGCACGAACAGAGAAGTCCCGAAATGAACATCTGCCGGGAGCGCTGCTATGCTTAACTTTCATGGAGGCCGCTCTACCCAGAGAACCTGCAAAATAAAAGCATTAAGAAGTTCAGGTTTGCACAACATCAGGACGCCGAAGCTCGGCGTAGAAGTCTTACCCCCATGTTCCTAAAGTAATGTGAAAGCGAATTCCTGGAACATGTGTTGGCGGAAGGAGGGTTTTAGTCTGTCAGAATCTGACCCTACCAATCATAAGAATCGCCTACTAAGGTAGGCGATTGATCAGGTGTATCTTATTCCATATTTCTCCTCCTTCTACAAAAATAGCACTTTTTACGATAGGCTGTGACATTGTTTACTTAGGGTACGCCGTACTATCAAGTACCTGGGACTCTAATCTGATTCGGTGATGGTCATTTATATAGCGGCAAGTAATGTGTGACTCGTCCTTCGCCTCGAGATTTTGATTCGATTGATGTGGACTGGATTAAAGTGGTTTGGAATGAATTGGGTTCAAAAGAATAAAAGTGGATTGGATTGGAATTAATTTGTTTGGTATAGATTAAATTGGATTCTATTGGAATAAATTGAACTTAAGTGGATTGGAATTAATTGTAGTGGATTGGAATGGATTGTAGTAGATTAGATACGAGCAGATTTACAACGAGTAGAGTCGGAGGGGGTTCAGTTGTATTAGAAGCGAATAAAATGGATTGGAGTGGATTTGAAAGATGTGGATTATATTGTATAAGAATTAATTAGAGTGGATTGAATTGAAATTTAATTAAAATCGATTTAAGTGGATTGGAGTAGACTGATTTGAAATGAATGGAATTGGATTAGACTGGAATAGAATGAATCCAACTTTATTGGAATGCAGTTGAAAGTAGTATGTTGAATCAAACTATGCAAAAGAACAACAAAATAAACCAAAATTGCGCGCCCTAAAAGATTAACTTTGTTATGAACCACTTTTCGGTAGGACGCATACTTTTTGTTTTTAGTCGTGAAGAAAAAAATTAAAAATAAAAATAAATTTAAGTTTTGGACTAGCAACACAAGCTATGAAAAAAAAATAATAGAAAAAAATTATTTATCCAAAAAATAGCTACAAATTATAATTATTATTTTGTCATAGGATCCGCAGATATTGTTTAATTCGTAAAAAATAATATAAATAAAAATATAATTTTTCGGCAAACGGCGAAAGTTACTTTTCCAAAAATTACCGAAAACTCCTGTAAATTTCTTGTTTATAATTGTTAATAGGACACGTGGTTTTTGTTTGAATCGTAAAAAATCACATTAAAATTAAAAAAAAATTAAAAACGACACAAGGTACGAACTAAAATTAGCAAAAAAAAGTAGTTCACCCAAAATATCTTTCAATTTGTTATTAATTATTTTAAGGTCATTTGTAAAAAATAAGATATAAATTTAAAGAATTAAAATTTTGATTAAACGATAAGAAAGGCGAAAACAACTATAATACAAAAGTTGTTTTAACTAACAAACAAAAAGAAAAAGACTACACAAATTATGAGATCAGTTTGAATTAAATTTTTGAATAACTATTTCTTCTTCAATCTAACGCTTATCAAATGCAAACATCTCACAACGGCAAAGCTGATGCCTGTGTTGTAGGAGATAACCAGTATAGAATAAAATATATACGCCAATAAGGCAGAAAAATATTCTACAGTTACGTTGTTAACCTATTTTTAACCTATTTTTGGTATTAAAAAATTATTCAGTTTCTTCTATAACTAGAAAAGATGAGGATAGTCTGGACCTTACCCTTGACAATTATTCTTGGTTTTATTGGTAAATATAATATTAAAATTTATTGTAAAATAAATATAATCAAACAAAGGACCTAAGGGGGCGGGAAGCATGCAAATATGCACGTATCAAGTTCACATCACCACTATAGATGAGCATTGATGTGAAATACGAGGGCTGTCCCAAAAGTATCCAACCTACGTCCATGTCTTCGCGCGGAGAGACTCAGGAAACCTCTTGAGGGTACGAACGTTACCAGCAACTTCTAACCTTCTCATCAGTAGCCCGAGATACGGTTAAAACGACTTAGTTCCCGCGCAGCGTGTATTTTTTCACATCGACTTTTTTGCGTTTGTCGCAATTTGTTTATTGCTTAAAATGACAGAACGACCTGAACAGCGCATTTGCATAAAAATTTGTTTTAATCTCGGTAAAAGTTGTGCGGAAACTATTAAAATGTTGCAAAAGGCAGTGATCCTCGTTCTGGCCGACCTACGACGGGAACATCGTCGGATAATTTCGAGCGTGTGCGTGTCGCAGGTGAACAAGATCGTCGCTGGACTGTGAAAGACCTAGAGTATGAACTTGAAATACCAAAAAATACTGTTTGGCAAAATTTCAACCGAGAATTTGGGAATGACTCGTGTGTGTGCAAAATCCGTCCCGTAATTTCTCACAGACCAACAAAAAAACCTTTGATTAGAAATCACTCAGAACAATCTAGAATTGATCAATATTAATGAAAACTTTCTAAAAAAGGTTATTACTGGTGATGAAACATGGGTTTATGATTATGATCCTGAAATAAAACGACTATCTACGCAATGGAAGCTTCCATCCGAGCGTCGGCCGAAAAAAGCCGGTCAAAGTCGAAGCAACATCAAGTCAATTTTAATTGTTTTTATCGATCATGATTGCGTTGTGCATCACAAATATGCTCCTGCAGGCCAGACAATCAGCAAAGAGTATAACTTTGAAGTTCTGAAAAGATTACTTGATGCAATCAGGAGAAAACGATCGCAACTTTGGGAAAACGATGACTGGCTTCTTCATCACGACAATGCTCCAGCGCACGCATCAAACCTAAACAGTATTTATTGAAACAAAGTGTTGCGCAGCTCCGCCAGCCTCTAAACAGTCCCGATATAGCTCTCTGCGACTTTTGGCTGTTTCCTGAATTGAAAATACCGCCTAAGGGACATCGAGACTGTTGAAACTAATGCGACAAATTCACTAAAGGCGATTCCGATGTCTGACTTTCAAGAGTGATGTAATAAGTGGAAACATCGATATGACAGGGATGCAACTGGTTCAGCCGTTCAAATTTAGGGAAAAAAGGGGATTTTTTTTTTAAAAAAGGGGATTTTTTTGGAAAAAAGGGGATTTTTTAAAAGTGTAAGGGGAGTGAAAATACATTAATAAATATTATATTTTTTGTCAATTGTTATTTTATTATTAAGCATCGAA
>JAAAKG020093089.1:0-16231 GCA_010014905.2 Druon quercuslanigerum
CTGAGTGGAGCATCATTAGTTGAAGTTAACTGATGTACCAATTTATTTGTGCTACCTCCTTTTCTCATACCATATGTAACCATCAATGAGATTGAAGTATCTAATTCAACATAACAGTTGTGCAGTTTTTTTATATTGTTTAAATATTCGTGGACAATTTGCAATATTTCTTCTGAAAGATAGATGGATGAAAAATTGTAGAAGCAAGGCGCGTGTAAAATAAAGACAAGTGTACCCAGTTGGTACTTTATTTTGTTGCAGAAGGATATTGATGCATCAGAACACTTTTCGCATTCACGCACACACAGAAATGGTTTTGAGATGAGTAAACGAATCTCGAGCTGAAGCACGACGTTAGATTTGAATATGATTGATGGAGAGTACCTGCGCACTTGGCATGAATATGGTTGAGGTTAAACTCATACCCAGACCCATATTTCTGTTACATCAGCTGTCAAAGGAAAAAGAAATTTAACAAGATGAAACTGCAACTACTTGTTACCTATCGATGACACTTAAGATGTATTTCAAAGAGAGTTCGAACGACAGGAATCTTCAGTCAAATAATAGTCAATAAGGGAAACTCAGACTTCAGAGTCTAAAATAATATCAATACTGGAGAGGTAGCGTCATTTATCACGAAGATAGGAGAATAGATTCATTCAAATAAAATAAAGTATGGTACGATAATATTCCAAGTCGAATATATTTATTTATTTAAATCGCGTAACAAGAAAAGGTGTGTCATTGGTCCAGCGCCCGGAATTTTGAGATAATATTTTGATTTCCAAGATTTGAAACAATTTTTTTGAAAATCCTTTATACTCAATGACAGTAAAACATGTCCCATTGCCTAAATTTTGTCAAATTGTCAGAAGGGTTGTTAGTGTTTATCTTTTTAAACGTCTCCTTATGAGAAATCATTTTTTAAATTACTATTAGTTATTAGAAAAGCCGACTTTAGGCTTGAATTTAAAATCGATTGATCAACGCGATCTATCGACCGCGTAACTTCGTCAAGCAGTACTAACGGCAAACCAAACATGCGAGGATAATGTCGTGCATATAAATCTTATTCGTTTTCTAAATAGATTTTAGGTAATTATCCTGAGGGGTGCCACTTAAGGGGGTATAACGTGTTAAAATTTTCTAAAAATCGATTTTTTTTTAAATTTTAGTCACCATATACAGCGCGTATCGGAAGTGGTCGAAAAACGAATTACTCCGTAAGGCCTCGAACGGTCGGAATGCACAATCGGCGCATACTTAAAGTTGAACGCCTTTTTCTCGAAACGCACTTTTTTGGGGTGGTTTCCATGATTCCAGCCGATCTACTCAGCCGATTTCATTCAACTTTTTTAAAAATGTTTTGAAAAGACTTGGCTATCGTATGGCCCTCGGTCATGATTTTCCATTAATATTTAATAACAATTTGACACAGTAAATGTTGAAAAAATTGAGAAAAAAATTATCATACGATAGCCACTTATGGACTCTTTAAGAATCAAATAAATAGGTTTTTGTGTTTCGGATGAAAAGGTCCGTGAACATGTACTACCCCCTTAAGAAAAAATATACACTTTTTCTTGGGACGACTCTAGTAGAAATCTTTTCCCAAATACAATAAAAAAACCTGCTTTTCTGACTTGTTCTTAACAATGCATCTTGAATTAAATTCGAAAATATTTTTGACAATTTCAAATGACTTTTTATTAGGTTTAGTAGAAATTTCCTCTCTGTAATTGGGATATGACGAACGTGCGTACACAGAGAGGAGCCAGTGATTCTAGGGCAAACGCAGAGCAAAAAAGAGAAAACTAGTGAGTTCAATTTCGCCTCTTTGAAAAAGGGAGATATCGACGTCATTCGTACTGGGCTTTACGCCCTTTTGCCGTAGACGTGGAACGTAATTATGGGTATTCCTTTCATCCGGCTAGCAGATATATCTCCCTGCCCGACAGCTAATCCCACTTCTATGCTTTCATCAGGCTCAAAACTGGTTCAAGTGACTATAGATGCCCAAGTTTTATGCACGAATGTTATTCGTTAATTACAATATGTGTACTCATTTGATCACTGACTAATTCATCTGACACCTAACCAGAAATGTTCATGACAATCATTCATAAATCTCAATTGATAGTTATTTACAAGTAAAATCGCGTATGCTTAATTTCTGTATTGCTCTTCGGTAATCGATTTTGAGTAGAAACCAATTGAATCTTATCCATGAAATCTACTTGCCAAATACGTTCATTGATTTTAACAACCAGTTGATATGTAGCCAACTTCTATATTTAAGAACGAGCAGTGAAGCTAGATATTCAATTATGTTCATTAAATTATATCTTTAATCTTCTTTTATATTAGTACGTGACTCGAATTTGAAAATTATGGGTTGGATTTAATATTTGCACATCCGAACACTGTGGAAACTGTATCTTAAAATGATAAGAAACTGGTGTTTTCCCTGTTTTTTCCGGTCGCAATTCGTAAATTCTTTCCAGTGAATTTAAAACAGTTAATAAGTTTAAAATTATCTTAAACGATTTTTAAAGATTTTTAAAGATTTCAAGAGATTGTAATTCTGTTATTAAGCCCTAAAGACTAAATTATTATTCTCTCCGGAAGTCTGCTGCTTTAAAGGTAACGGAAATTCCCTTTCTCAAGGTATATATGATAATTCTTCACGGAAATTTTCTGTCCCAAAGTGAAACTTATCATTCTTAACGAAAATTCCTTGTTCCTAGTCAAAATTATATTTATTTACAACATTTTCTATTATAATTCAGAAACATAACTCACTTTTTCTAAAATTTAGAAGAGAGAATTTTCAAATTCTGCCTGGAAACAAGGAATGATCTTGTAAATGCCCTCTTTATAAATCGCGGAACTCAAATTATTTCCCAACTATTTTCTGTTCCGAAATCAAAATAATAATTGTTTAGGGACATTTTTTTCTTGTTTAAGAAAAAAATTTTCGCCCATGAACAAAATGTCCTGTTGCAAAGTTAACCTAAAATAAAATTTTTAATTCTTTGTGGAAATTCCCAGTTCCCTCTGAGAATTATAATTCTTTACGAAAATGGCTTTTCCTAAAATCAGGCACCTCCTGTTTAAAATTAAAGACTATAATTCTTTAATAAAATGGCCCGTTCTAAGGCAAAATATCATTTTTTACAGAAATGCCCTTTTCTAGCTCAGAATTATAATTTTCTTTAGAAAAATCACTGTTCTAACTCAGTTTCAGAGTAACAAAATATATCACTTTAATGAAATTCTCAGTCATTTAACGGTTTGATGTTCTTCGTCTTCCGAGCAAGATAGTTATCTATCTAAAGTAAAACTAGCCTATATTTAAAATAATATATTGAATCAAGGGTTGATATAAAAAAATTATTGCTAACCTTCTCTTTAAATAAATATCCAAACATAAAAGTTTATATTCGAACTTCAACTTGTTAAAAGATCGCTCTTAAAACTATGTTTTCCTGTATTTTGATATGCACATGCAAATCGTCGAGGAACGAAAAATGTGATTTTTAGGTACATCAATTGACGAGTAACGCTTTATGTATCACTATGTGACAGCGACCTCGTGAAACAGGACAAAATCTGGTGAGTAATGATAATGGAAAACCAACGTACTATCATATTCTAGTAAATGGACCATGTCCGAAGTCCAGCGTCGGGTTTGTATGTACACGCACATAAAAGCAGAAAGTTATCTGAAAGTACACAATACCTTTAACATTCACCCTACTAGAAAATCCTAGGTAGAAATCGCCCCGTTTGTCCTCATTTCAATAATAGCAGTTGTCACAATCTCATTAACCGTAATAAATCGTACGGGGTTAATTTCACCCACAAAAATTTTTCGAGCTCCTCATAGAGTCCTAGGGTACCTTAACTTCACCGATTTAAAAAAATATTTAAACACTTTATTTTGGTGATAAAAACTAAAAAATCATCTTTTGCAACCCTTAAATAATACCTAGCAATTTTTTAGATTTTTCGGACTCATTGGTGGGGTGATTTTCACCTAGTATGTGTATTATGCGGTTCTGCTCCAGTGTGACTAATTAGAGTAAACACAATTGGACTATTAAGTTCTAGTCAGAATCCTATACGGCACTGTTAAGATGTTCAATTCTATGTGAATAGCAAAATTATGTGGGTATAAATAGCTTCCCATCTTGTATTTTAAAAAGTAAAAAATTTAAATTTTCAGTAAAAAAATGTTAATCAAAATCATAAACCTGTAAACAAAAAATTGAATTTTTAATCAAGTAATTCGAGTTTTAACGAAAAAAAGAACAACTTTAAACCAGAGATCTAATTTTCTACAAAACAGTTGAATTTTCATCCAAAGAGAGGAATTTTCAAGGAAAAAAGTGAAGTGAAGATAGAAAAATATGATACAAATTGTTTACTTTTAAGCCAAAATGCGAATTTTCTGTAAAACAGTTGATCCTTCGATCCGAAAATATGATTCTTTAACCGAGCAGTTCAATTTTAAACCAAAAAAGGAAAAAAATCAACTGAACTTTCCTCTCGGCGTAGCTTTTTGTAGTTTCCTAATACATGAAGAGAATTGTACAGCAGCTGTTATCTGAATTGAACGCAAGTGCCATTGCCATATCACTGGTACCACTAGCACCATATGTAAATTTCACAGCGCATTTTTTTAAATTAAGTATACTATATTTTCGGGATTTTTAACTTTCGCAAAAATCGTTTCCGGCATTTAAACCTTTCGGTAAAATGAATTTTCGGTGCTTTGAATTGTTGGTAAAATGAATTTTCGGTATAACGACTCTTCGGCATTAGGGTTTTCTATACTTTGAATATTCGGAAAATTGGGTTTCGGCATTTGAATTTTCGTATTTTTGACTTTCGATATTTTAACTTTCGGTATCTCAATTTTTGCAATGCTGGTTTTCGATACTTGGAACATTCGGAAAAGTGACCTGCACTCTGCATTTCCTATATGGGATATGCACGTCACTTCGACGTTGAAATTCTAGTAATCAAAGAGCGTACAGATTTTCCAGAAAAAACAGAGTCAAATAACTCTCACTTCCAGCCGCGCTTGGTTGACTCCAATGAAACCCTTATATATCTTCCCACTGGGAAGCAGTGACTGTTCTTCTGGAAAATTTGCATCTTCTTGATTTCATGCATAACCCGCGATGACGCCCGTATCAATCGCGAAAAGAGGCTACGACAATAGGAAGTTCAAAATTAAACTGGAATTGAGATTTCTGTCAACTAAAAGGCAAAAAATAAAACTTGCTCATCTAACAAAATTGCATAACATAAAATACTTTAATCACATCTGAGAATATCTAATACGTGGCCTTTGACCATCTCGTTGAAACTCTTTCAAAAATACAAATCCGTTGTTCATTTTTTATTTTACTTTTACCAATCTTTACTTATTTGATTAAAACCTGAAAGAGTATAGGAAGGGGAGTGGTAGAGGTGGAGGAGGAGTTTAAAACAACTTAATATAGAACTTTCTTTCTAAATTCTTTGGCCTGATTTATAAATGCCAACAACGATTTTTTCATTGTAGATGACTATTTATCATTAAGACAATTTAGAATTATTTACATGTAACTTTTAACAACCTTGAAGTTGTTGAAACTTGTTGAAAAATAGTAAAAAAAATAAGTTTATTTTACGTTTTACCGGTAAAAAATGCATTTAAATAATTCTGAATTGTTTAAAAAAGAATTAGTGTACTAGAATAAAAAAATGGTGCGCAGCTAGTTTCCCTCTTACATTTGAGCGCTCCTACGGCGCGCGTCAGCCTGATCTCGCGCATCGCACTCAACAATATCTTAACTAACATCATGCTGTAAGCTCGATTTTTTGTACCTCCTTCTTATTTGTGCAGACATCTTTTTAAAATTAAACTATACAGCGTTGACAAGTACCATTTGGTGATTGTGAATTCTCTTCAGTTAAATCTCCTTCGGCTTTAAAGAACATATGCTCATCCTCGGCATAAGTCTGCTTATTTACACATTTCAAATTAATTTACAAATGTTATTTTTCGCCTGAAGAATGTTTCATTTCAACAAATATTTATTACTACAATTCATCATGCGCATTGATATTGAAACAGATGTATTTTCTAGGTACATTTTTTTCTTTTTATGATTAAAAAATTGCGCATTCTAGAAAAAAAACTATTTTTTTAATTAATATTATATTGTACCTTGTATCATTTTGCACAAAAATTAATTTTTTTACTTTCAATGTCATTTTTTGCGATAAAAAAACGTATCATACCAAAAAATAATTAGTAACCAATTGTTATTTTAATCAGACTCTGTTATTATGAAGTAAGCTGAATCTCTGTTAGAATTTCTCGCTTTTAGTTGAAACACTTAATTTTTCGAAATCTATTTACCCCATCTATTTACCCCCCCCCCCCATTTATAGATATCTTTAGGACTAATAATTATATTTATTAATGTTTTCTCATTATCGCGTGTGATTCGGATCCAAATTTAAGTTTTCCATTTTTCAAGAAAATTCAAAAAGTTATAACAATCTTTTAGGGTCAAACCATTCATAATTTTCATTTGAGATAGTATAAGGCAATACATTTTTAAATAATTTAAACAAAAATATACTCTTTTCAAGTTCATTAAATAGATGGCATGAATAAAAAAATCATTAATTCACAACATTTTATGGATATTTTTAATATGCAATATTGGATATTAGAAAAATGAACTCATTTCTTAAATTCTTAATTTAAAAATAAGAATATATTTTTATTAAAACTTGAATGATCATACTGTTCCTTTTTAATTAACAATGAAAAAGTACAATTTTTTGATATAAATTAGATTATAAATTTGTAATTATTTAAAGAAAATATACACTTTTCAAGGTCATCGATTACACCATAATTTCTTAATTTTATTGTGAAACATTGATCAAATATCGTTAATAGGAGACATCATTTGAAATGAAATGTTCGAACAATTGAAAATTTATTAAAAATACATTCGAATTTAGATATGAGCCCGGTTTTTGTTCTGACCTTAGGCTCAAATCCGGACCCTTCTAACGTAAACTGTCAAGGACGTGTAACCCTGAGAGTAAATTTGAGCAATGTCAGTTCTCGGAAGGCCCCAATTCAGATTTTATTGATGAAAAAATCATTTTAAAAATGAGAAAAAAGTAATAAATAAGGGAAATATTGAGGAACCATACAAAGACACCATACACCAAATCGAGGCACCATACAAAGAGTTTAGGGGGGTCGCAATACAAAATTAACAACGAATTCATATTTCTTGAAGTTTCGTGAGACGATAAAAATTTAGAGTATAATTTATTACACGTATATTGTATTTTTTAACGTTTTGGACGGAATTGAAAAAATATGCTTTTTTCCTATGTTATTCTTATGGAAAACGGGGGTTGAGTCATACCCACCACCCGCAATACAGATTTTTGTCAAGTCATATTAGCGAACAGTCTCATTGTGGAATTTCTTTTTCGGAAAAATTTGTATTCCAAACAAATTGGGCAAAACTGCGGCAAAGCACATTAAAGCATCTTTCATTTGGAAAAATTCAAATTGCTAAGAAAACATTGGTAAAAATGCAGAAAGAATCCAAAAGAAAAAACTAAAATCATATAATATCGCAGTGTAATCTGCCACAAATATGACTTGCCGCAATGTTGCTTAACGCAAATATTACTCGCCAAATTTTTGACAATTTTCTGTCAATTTTCAATTTCTACGTATGAGATATGCTGCAATGTTAATTGCTGTAACTTAGAAAAACGGGGAAATCTGAATTCTACACTTTGCGTTTTTTGGGTCACCCTGATATCCGCGAGTGCAAAAAATAAGGTTATATCTCGGGAGTTGAAATAATAAGGTTCTGTCTCGGAGGCAATAAAAGTCTTTTTGACGCTTAAATGAAAGAAGAAACGAGGGCCTGGCATCGTTTCATTTTAGCAAGCGCACGTGCATGCATTACGAGCCTTAAGTAAGCGTATAATCTAGACTAAAGTCTAGATACGATATAGACTCAACTTCCGAGTCTGGGAAGAAGAACCCGTTCAAGTGATATATATTCGCGGTCTCGAGTTGCACGGCCCCGTCGTCGGAGCACACTTCCCGTTTTTGTTCCCGGCAAGAGTTAATCCCTGCGCCGGCAAGTTCGCCCGAAAACTGACTGAAACTCCTTCCTCTCCTCTGCGTTCCCCCTGGCTCTGTTCACCTACTCTTTCCCATAAACCGACTTGCTCGCTCGCCACTACTCACTCCTACAATTCGTATCCTTCTCACTCAGCAAGCAAAACAGAGGGGCGTTGAGCAAATAAACTACGAAGTGTTATATTCTTATTGTATAGAGGTAGTATATACTAAACACGCAACGCCAATGTTATCACCAGGAATAATTTAACCATGTGCTGCGCGTAGCAAAAATGGTTTACCGCTTAATTAAGATGTTTTTTCTAGAGTCGGTCATGAATTATCGAAATTAATTAATTTCTCCCAGGTGACAAAATTATACACAGGGATCACAGTATAAATGTAACTCAAAACTGGAAAAATAGGGTATTTTTCTCGCGAAAAAAGGGGGAAATAGGGGAAAGATTAAACATTTAGTTTTACATGTCGAAAATAACAAAAAATCTGTTTATAAGAAATGTTATATTTTTAAATAATTTTTAATTATTTTACAATCATTTTTGCATTAAAGAATTTATTTTTAAAAATTAAATGTACTAAGATCGTTGGAAATCCATTCACAGTGATATAAAAATGACCGATAAAAAATAGAATGAGTTAAATACACAATCTTGATATGTTTAAAATAGTTCAAATAAGGGGTGCAAAGTAAAAATTCTAAAATTGATTTAATTGTGTGATCTAAGAGACAAACATTTTTGAGTCAACATTCAAAACAAGCAATTAAAAAAATTTCAAATCGGGTAATATGTTCTGCTCTATTTTTTCAATTCACAATTTAAAACTTTTATAAATTAAGAACAAAATTTGCTTAAATGTTTGTAAAATATAATGAGAGTTATATAGTTCTGAAGAAGATTCAAATTTTTATAATGCAATGGCTGACCTAAAGTGTTCCTTTTCACTGACAGTAGATATAGAAGTTGCTATCCAGACATATACGAAGATTCAGTAGAAACGTCCGTTTTATCAAGTCTCATAGATTAAATCAATGTTATCATAAGCTTAGCTAAACCTTGTTTGAATAATATCCAGAATATGAATTCATTCCCAAGTATTTAAAATATTTGAAGAATATAATAAAAATGTATTTAATAACTTTTAAGAAGATTGAGCGTTTTACAATACAATGGCTGACCTAAAGTGTTCAGTTTCACTGACAGTAGAAAGGGAAGTTATTTGTTAGACATATACGAAGATTCAGTAGAAACTTCCGTTTCAGTCAGACTCATATAATAAATTAATTTGATCATAATTTTAGAAAAACCATTTTTCAATAGGGCTGACTATTTGTGTAATAATAATACTAAATATTTAACAAATCATACTTTTTTCTTAATGTTATTCCTTTAAAAAATTAATGCAACATTCATAATGATTTCATAACATCGACAAGAATAATCTAACAATCTAATAATTTAAGCATCATCGAAAAAAAATCTGCCAGCTTCGCTAGCAAGTTTGAGCACGCCTTGAACGCGCGACGGTTGGTTCTCGCGCTTCGCGCTCGATAATTTCTTTCCCTTGTGCTCGACGCTCGGTCTTCGTATATTTCCACAGATTTTTCTAAACTAAATGTCAAACCATTAAAAACAGTAATTTGGTGATAGTGAATTCTCTTTTGCTAAAGCTCCTTCGGCTTGAACGAACACATTCTCATCACGTATCTCGTGCTTCGCACTCGAATTTGTCCCTCAAATTGTATATCACGGCCATAAATGTATATCATTACAATTATTAACATGCAATCATATTAAAACAGACGTAGTGTTATTGACTCGTTTAAAAAATGCGGATTCTTTAAAAAAAATTTGCTATTAAAAATTGTATTGGAACTTCCGCCGGTTTTCAAAAACTAAATTTTCTCATTTACAATTTTATTTTTACAATTTAAACATTACATATACGGTCTACACATCAGCATTGCCTTTTTCTGAGTCATAGCTGGTCAGTGTTTTATGCTGCGAAGGTCACCAGCCTTTAGCAGCATTGTTAATGTAAAAATTTTACTTTTTATCCAATTCAATTTATCAAGAACTGATTTTATTCTTAAATGGGCTTAAAAAATTTGTTCAAAAATCATACATTTCTTATTTTTGTCAATAAACTTTTTTTAAAATAATTTTAATGTTAATAAAACTAAACCAAATGTAATTGTAATGAATCTTTGCAGAAGCTTTCTTGCAGATTTTACCTAAAAATTAGGATAAACACACAAAACTGCGCATTTATTTTAAATACAAAATTAAAATAATAAAACGGTATACCGAGATTTTTTTCTCCTACACAAAAAAACTAACTAAAAATGCAAATTATGGAAAAATGACTACAATAGCGAAATTCTTTTTTAGGCAAGAAAAAATTACTTTCTTATACTCTGCTGGATCAAAATTTTTTTGTAAAAAGTTCAAAAATTGTTTATCCGAAACTTGTTTAGCTTAAATTAGAACAACGCGACACATCTGTATTTTGTCATCAAGAATTTTTTTTAATTAAAATTTTTGTGAATTTTTCCATTTTTAGTGATTTCTAAACTGCTATTGCCAAGCACAAAAATGTTGCGAAGAAAAAATATAATCATGGCTTGTTATTCTAAATTGAACTCAATAAGTCTATGTGCAGAATAAATTTCAAAAATTTAAAAAGTTTTAAAAACATTCCAGCGCCACTAAAACGTTGTTTTATAAATTTCGAAAAATCACAGTGAATTTCTGTCATGAAGAGGCGAATATTGAAATAGTACCGTTTTGTAGAATGAAACTTATGAACTTTAAGGGACACCCTTCTAAGCAATTACAACCTTAACCATTTTTTCTTAAAACACGCTTCAACTTCTCCTTTAACATGTGCAGAAAATGATGATAACGTAATAGATAATTTCCAACAGCAGTTATTCCGTGTCACAGTGTGTAATTTCACTTACGGGGAGGAGGAGGAGGCGGAGGGCAGAGGCTAGATTTATAAAAAAAAAAATTACTCCAGCCCCTAATATCCCCATACATCTCTTCAATTTTCCAGAGATTGGCTTTGTTATAGTCGTTGAATTAATGCGTAATTTATATGCGAAACTCACATTGGACGTCGAGTAGAATGCTGGCGTTAAGTGGAATTGTGAGAGTGACGTGTCGAGCTACACAGATGATGGTGGCATTATGATGACCCCTTAAGACCTTGAGATGTGCTCCACTATGTCGACCAGAAGTGGCAGGCAGAATGGTGAGATTGTCTGGTAGTTGTTCCGGACCGTCCAACGTCGCCTGAGACAAGGCCATGCCCCAGGCCAAAATCGGAGGTGGGTTGCCACCTTCAACTGCACACTCCAGAGTGAGTTCTGAGCCCTCTTTCACGGGTACGAACTGATTTCCGGGATCCAACCGGCGGCCATCTATCAGCAAATACGTCCCTCGGGGCGCCTCTGAAACACGAAAAGAGTAGCTTTTTCAATTTACGCTCTCGTAAGGTTCAAGAATTGTGTGACGCATGAGTGGGTACAATCTCGCGTATCCGATACGATTAGGATCCTAATTTAATCGAAAAATGACTTATTTAACACTTTGAAGGTTTATACCTTTTAAAACTAAAAAAATACTTTTGTCGGACAAGATTCTTTGTATCTTTAAATTTAATAGTATTTCGAACTGTCCTTTCTGAATTAGCAACACAAAATCAGATAGAGTGAATTTAAAAGAATTCAAGAAAATCTGATGACATTCATGTGAATAAATCCAAAATTTAAAAATTCCGATCGATTTGAGATAAAAGTGGACAGAAGTCGGTCAAATTTATAAAAATTTGAAAATATTTTTAAAAAATGCATTTAATCCATTAAATCTGGAGTGAATTGAAAAAAATGTCAACGAACTGAACAATAATTTGATGAAATGCTTGAAAATTCAAGGTGAGTTTCAAAGACTTGGGGGTGACTTATAAAAAAAGTAACAAAAAATCTATTGAACTGAGTAGAATTTAGTGAATTTAAAAGAATTTAAAATAATTCAGGCGGCAAAATTCAAGAAAATACCAAAAATTCCAAAACAAGGTACATGAGTTCAGATTAAATTAATAAAAATCCAGAGTGAATTCCTAATTAATTTATATGAGTTTTAAAAAAAATCAGGAAAATCCTAAATATCCTATTCATTTTAATAAAATGGAAATTAATATAAATAGGAGTGAATTTATCAGAACTTATATAAAATAAAAATACTTCCAAAAAAATAAAATAAATCAAAAAAATAAAATCGAGTCAATTTATAACAATTTAACGAAAATGAGAAGAATGCTTTAAAATTCATAAAAATTCAAGTGTATTTAAAGGAATTCAAGTATTTCAAAAAAGCATTAAGTTTGGAGTGAAATTATAAAAATTCCAGGGAATTTAAAATAATTTTATAAAATGCCCATGAATTTTAAATAAGTATTAAAGACTTCAAGATGAAAAAAGAAGAAACTAATAAAAAATTTCGTAAACTAATAACTAGAATTGAGTGAATTTAGAAGAATTAAAAAGATTTGGAGGAATCTAAAAAAATCAAATTATTCGAAAAAATTAAAAATAATTTTTAAAAATTCTCGTTAACTTAAAATGAATTCATGTTGATTCCAAATAAATTTAAATTAATTCAAGAAATGTGAAATATTGTTAAAGTGACTGGAATTCAACAAAATGTAAGTAAACTGGAAATAACTGAAGCAAATAAAAAACAAAACAATTAATTTAATTAAATTCAAGTCATTTTAGAGGAATTTAAACAATTTCGTAAAAATACAAGTTGATTGAAAACAATTCAAAAATATTTTGAAAATTTCATTTAATTTGGAGTCTAATACTTCAGGGTTAATTTAAAAAAAAAAGGTTAAAATCAATTGAATTAAGTGACTTCAGGAAAGTTAAATAAAATTTAGGGAAAAGTGAGGAAAATGTAAGGTAAATTCAAAATAATTTTTCAAAATAATTAATTTTGTACATCCTAAAAATTCCAATGAATTCATAAAAATGGGAGTGAATAGAATGAGTGCATAAAAGTCTGATATAATCCAGAAAAATTCAATATGGATTTAAAAGTCTTTAGGGTGATATAAAAAAAATAGAAATCGAGAAAATGTCCATCGGATGGAGTGGATTTGAAAGAAAGTTTTAAGAATACAGTGTGAATTCAAAAAAACTCAATGCAAAAAAAAGTATATACCTGGACATAATAGTGGTAACTCCTTGTGTTCTCTAGTATAATTTATTGAAAGAAAAACGACTATAGTCACTTTACCTCAAAAAAGAGACTCAAAAGTGATTTTTGAAAAAAATCGTGTAAAAGTCACTTAAGTGATTATGTTGCATCTATAGATATGGTAAAAAGAATTGAAAGTAACTAAGAATGTCCTCAACTTCTTCTCGAAAAAAGGATTTGTCATAAGCCTATAAAAATATTCAGAAGCATATAAAAGCCTGAACCTGTTAATTCTTTTTTTTTTAAAGTGTTTTTTTAGATTTTTTCTCACTTCCGGAAGAATTAAAACTTCCTAGAGCCAACAGGAAACTTTTTAGAAATTTCGCGCCGGAAGAAAATATCGAATTTTCTCACATTTACCTATAAATCATTCTGGTTCAAGAAAGTATTTATTTAATCGTTTCTGTTGACTTACTTATAGGTTCTTACTACCTGTGCTAAAAACTTTACAACTTATTAGGAGCAACAGGGAATGTTTTAGAAAGTTTCAATTTCGGGATTCACCTAATTTCAATTCCTACTTCTGAAAAACTTAAACTTTTCTAGGACCGTGAAAAAATTTTTCAGAAAATTCTAAATTTCTAGGTGTTAAAAAATATCAGATTTTCCTATGTTGCCCTATAAATCTGTATGGCTCTGGAAATTAATGTTTTCTCTTTGTAAAAATGTTTCCATCGATTTTCCTAGTTCCACGCCCCCCTTCTAAAGGATTTGAAACTTCCTAAGACCCACTGTAAACGTTTAAGAAAATTTTTTATTTCGTGGTGGGGGGAAATGTCGTATTTTAGGGTAGAAGAAAATTTTCTTTTGTCCTATGTTGACTTAAAAATCATTCTAGCTCGGGAAACTAATTTTTTTAATCGTTTCTATGAATTTAATTAGTTCCTGCTCCAACTTTTAAAATATTTGCATCTTCCTGGGACGAACAAAGATTTTCTGAAAAAGTTTAAATTTTGGGGTAAGAGGCTTCTTACGACAACCGAATTTTTATAGGAATTTCTAATTTCGGGATGCAAGAAAAATTCAAATTTTCCTATAAAATTTCCTATAGTACAAATAGTAAAAATGATTTTTGTTTTGCTTCAAAAACTTTTTCTTTCGGCTTTTTTGAACAAACTACAAATCTAAAAGCTATAAAAAGCGTTGTATATTCAAAATTTAATATTTTAAATTTAAATCCAATTTCGGGATCAAGTTGATCAACTGTGAGTTTACTTTAATGGTTTTTTTTTCAAGAAAAAAGTCTCGGATTTTGAATGCAAGAGAGACCTTGTTAGTTTGAGACATCATTTTAAGAATCGAAATGTTATTTATTGCGAGCGAACAAGATGGTACCTCTGTCATCATAATTCCTGAGTAACTCATGCCCGACACCTGTGTGCGAAAGAGTTAAAATCTCGGTTCCGATTCCAATAACGCTTCCTTTACCATAGGATGCCTCAATTTATGCGCCCCTTATGGATCGATTGCAAAATCTGTTCAGAGCTAGAACCTGATAGTCTTTGTTTTAAAAATAGTTTATGCTTCCAGCGACCACGGTAAGGGAAAATTAAATTTTTTCGATAACGTAAATCATTACATTGTCGATGTTACAGCGGAAATTGAATGTACTTTTAAATCCTCGAAATTTAGAATTCGCTTTTCTCCAGTTATTCTGCACTCCTGTTACATATATAAAAATCACAAACTTATAAATCTTTTCAAAACGAAAACTTCATAGTTTTTGTTTGAAAACTAGTTTAAGCTTCCAGCATCTACGGTAAGAGAAAATAATTTGTTTTCGATAATGTAAATTAGTACATACATTGTCGATTGTATAGTGGAACTTTAAATATACTTGTGAAGTTAAATTAAACTCTCTAACTATCTATTAGATTATTCATAATATTACACAAATTTTCGATGAAAATGAGTAATTTAAGAAAATGTATAAATCACATTATAATATTTTAATGTATAATCCATTTATATGTTTCGGTTTTTACATATTTTAACCCACAAAAAAACCTTAAAAACTAATAAACTGGAAATAAGCATTATTAAACAAAAATAATCATCAAGGTACCCAATTTAAAATTTGTTTTGCTATGTTAGCTTTTTACATTGACTATGGGTATTTTTTATATGAAAATATTAGACTTCAAAGGTTAAATTTTTTTAAATATGTTATTGAGTTTTGTTAGCGATTTGTAATGGAAATTGTAATTTGTAAACAGAAATCATTAGATTTTTGAGCTTTACAATTTTATAGGGATTTCAGGTTACGCAAGCATTTTACATCAATTTTTTGTTATGTAAATATTTTTCGTCGGAAAAGTATTTATATTTTTAACGACAAGTTATATAATTTTTTAATAATATTAACAAATTTTTCTTAACTTAGGTTACGTTACGACTTCGAATGTTGCTTTTTGTCAGAATTTGCCTTTGCTTTTATATAAAAAATAATTGGATTCCAAAAAAATTGAGTAATTTTCAAACAATTACAGAATAGTTTACGGGTTTGTTGACGTTACAATGTAAAAAAAATTTATTATTTTTGTATTCAGTCATTAGGTTCCTAATTTTTTTTACGAAAAATAAGTATATTTTATTTAAAACTTAAAACTTTAGGTTATGATTATTTTTCAACAATTTTAGGCGTTAGGTTTAAAAGTGGGTTTACAATCACAAACAGTTTTTTGTTACAGTAGGTTACTGTTTTTTATCTGAAATTATTTTCTTTGACTGAAAATAATTTCAGATGAAAAACAGTAACAATATATACCGTATA
>JAAAKG020093100.1:0-16230 GCA_010014905.2 Druon quercuslanigerum
TACTTCTTTTTTCTATTTTTTTTGTAATTGCTTTTAAAGATTTAACAACTTTGCTGAAAAATAATTCTTTTTGGTCAAAAATTCAAGCATTTTGTTGAAGAGTCAATTGTTTCGAGGAAAACTTAACTTTTTTTAAATTTATATTTTGTTCAATAGGCAACTAGAATCTTTCTTGGATGAAAATTCTACTATTTTTTTTTAAAATTGTCTTTCTAAATAAAAATTCATCTGTTTCCGAATCTAAAAAAGAGTTTAGCAAAGAGGAGCATTCAAATAATTTTTACTCAATATCTTTTTTTCAAATTTGAACTTTCATTTCTAAAAATTTAATGTATTAAAAGCGTTTTAAACTAGTTCCAGAAATCATAAGTTTTTATAGAATCGAGTAGTAATTATTTAATCTGTTCGCAAAATAAAAAGCATTGAACAACCACTTTTATTAAAACATTCTAGTCATTTTTACATTATATTTTATTTAACTTTTAAAATGCATGTATATACATTGAAAATTAATTAATAGTTCAAAACATAAAAAGTCTCAAGCAATTTTTTTCATTGAAAGAATCAAATTATTTCTACTATATAATTTCTCTTTAAACTTGAACATTAATTTCAGAATATTTTTATTTCTTTTGAAATAATCCCAGAAAATTTAAGTTTTAATAGTATTAATTAATAAATCGGACAACTGAAAAATCCCGAAAAATAAAATTCCTGACATTGTAAAAATTTCCGAATTCGAAAATTGCACAATAAAAAAATTCATGAATAATAAAATGGCCGAAAAAGAAAATTACCGAATTGGAAAATTCCCGAATATTAAAATTCCCCAAAATTAAAAATACCGAATTAGATAATTCCCGAATAATACAATTATCGAATAATAAAATTTCCTATTTGAGAAATTTCCGAATAATACAATTCACGACAGTTTATAATATTATCCAATTTGAAAATTTCCGAATAATATCATTCCCGGCAGATAATGATACAACCGATTTGGAAAATTCCCGAGAGATAATTGCTGAATAATAAAATTCCCGAATTTAAACAATTACCCTTTTTATAAATACGTTTGATTGATTACAAATACAATAATGAAATTTTATTTTTTTAAATTATTTTTAATGTTTAAAATTTCGAAAATTATTGTTTGAATTATGAGTTATAAGTATGATAAGAACAGTGGATGATTTTATTTCTGTGCGAGGGGCAAATTTTATCAAATTTAGAAGGTGTACAAAAATCCAATTTTCAAGTTTAAGAAATGAGAATTTGGTATGCAGCTATTACGCTAAATTTGACCCTCGAACCCAAAAAAAATCATCCTATTTTTTCAACGTTACTTACAGCGATTTTCTAAAAAATATATAAATATAAAATTAATTGAAAATTAAATTTAAAAAATGTTTATTCAATTAAAAATTTATATGAATTTAAAACTCGATTTTTTCGAATGCTTTTTTTTAAATACTGTGAAAATTAAAAAATGCTTCATCCAGATCATATTTATAAAATAATTTTAATTAGGGAATTTTTCAATTTAGTAATATTATTAACTGTCGGGAATTTTATTATTCTGAAATTTTCCAATTTCGGTAATTTTATTATTTGCGAATTTTATTATTCGGGAATTTTCCAATTCGGGAATTTTATTTTTCAGGGGTTTTCAGTCGTCCCTAATAAGTATTCAATTATTTTAAAATAAAATAGTTTTAAACAATTATTGTCCATTGAAAATTCAAATAATTTAAAGCCTTAAAAATTATTTCCATTGAAACATTCAAACAATTCTCACATTATAAATTTTTTAATTTTTAACTTGTCTTTATTTAAATTTGATTAATTAGCTAATAACTAAACAATTATTTTCATTGATATGTATGAAACCTTAGTGCCAATAAAAAATTTATGTGACTTAATTGAAATCAATTTAAATTCAGCTTTTTGAAAAAATAATAAATCAGTAAATAGTTAATTAATCAGTTCATAATATAAAAAGCAGTTATAAATTATTTTCATTGAAACATCAAAACAATTTTTACCCTATACTTTGATGTAAATTTAAAGTATTAATAATCTTTTAAAATATTTCCATAAAAACTTAAAACATATCGACATATAATTTTGTTGATGGAATTCAGATAATTATCCCAAAACATCGAATTTTGTTTTAAATTATGAAATTGTAATAGGGAAATTTTAAATATGTATAAACTTTTATTATACAAATCATATTCCCTGTTGAATAATATATCTTAGAGTAAATAATACATTTATTTTCTTAGTTAAATAATATTAAATTTAATCTTTTTTTAATTTAATATGGGGAACAAAATTAATCAGCTAATAATAATTAACCAATCAATAACATAAAAAGTATTAAATAAATTATTTTCATTGAATCATTGAAATAATTTTTATTTTACATATATTTTTTCTTAACTTGCACTTTCCTTTCTGTTACTTAGATTTATTAACTAATAACTAATTAATCAGTTTACAAAACAAGAAAGCATCAAAAAATTATTTATTTTTAAATATATTTGATTCTTGTTTTATATTTTACTTAAAACTCACAATTGCATTTCTGAAAAATTTCATTAATTTTTTCAGTTCACCTTTTACTCTAATTCAAGGAAAAATTGAAATATATGTACAAGTAATTTTAAAAAAAGAATGCATAAATTGTATTTTATAATATAGCACTATGGTGGCGCTGCATGTAAAAATTGTAAACAAAAACAGTAATGAATTACTCGAACAATTACTGCTCTGCAGTGACAATCCAAAACACGAGACGTGTTATGGGTCTATTGAAAAAATGGAAACAAACTTTAGTTTGTAAACAAAAAAATGGATTTTCGACCAGTTGAATACTCAAACCAGAAGGATGAATTTTCAAACAAGAAGAATAATTTTCATAAGAATAAATAAATTTTTAACCAAATAATTGAATACTCAACCAAATATATGAATTTTTCATAAATTATACTATTTTTCTATTGCGATAGACGAATTTTGGAATGTTGTTTTCAAATTTTTCAACAATAGATCAATTTTCAAACAAAAGCGTCGAATGTTTAAAAAAAACACTTGACTTTTAAACTGGAAAATAGAAATTTTTGACTTGAAAAATAATTTTTAATAAAAACTTTCCAAACATAAATATATTGGGTACATTTTTAGTAAGAGAAAGTAATTTTTAACAAAGAAAAACGAATTTTTTTATCTCCGAATCGTTTTTTGGAAACCATTTTAATGCCATGTGATTAGCGGGTCATCTGACTATTTTGTAGAAAATTATTGTTTTTTATTGTTAATTAATTTGTCCTATTAAAAGTCAACTAAACCATTTTTTTAAATTCTCCTTTCTTGGTTTTTAAAATTTTGAATAACATAATTTCCATTACTCAAACTTTCTATTTTGGAATTTATTTAGTTTGTCATAAATTCATCTTTTTTGGTGAAGGTTAATTCTTCTTGCTTGAAAATTCAAATATTTGATTTCAAATTGACGTATATTGTTAAAAAATGTTTTTTTTTTTCGTTTTTGACTAAAAAATCTTGTTAGTTAAAAATAAAACTGCCTTTTAAAAACCATTTTTGGTGAACTTATCCTTTTTGGTTATGAAATTCAACTATTTACTTAATAAATTATAGAATCGAGAAAAAAACTGAAATATAATCAAATTAAATTTAGACTAACTTGACATTTAGTTACAAGCTTTTTAGTTGTGAATGTATGTAATTTGTTAAAAATTTGTTGTTTTTTTTTGGTAGCAATATATTTTTTGTTTGAAAGTTTATGTATTTTATTGAAAATGATTATTTTTTGCTAAAAAATTCAATTTTTAGGTGAAATTTATATACATTTAATCTCTTTGCTTAAAAATTAAACTGTGCTCTTTTTTGTAGAAAATTTCTCTTTTTCAGTTAAAAACTTGCCTATTTTATTAATTATTTAGTTATAAGTTTATTTTGTTAATTTCATTAATTTGTTCGATATTGGTCTCTTTTTGGTAGAAATATTATATTTTTGGTTAAAGATTCATGTCTTTTATTAAAAATTGTTATTTTGTGGTAGAAAATAATTCTTTTAAATAAAAATTGTATCTCTTTGGTTGAAAACTGGTCTTTCTGGTATAAAATTCATCTTCTGGGTTAAAAATTTGATTTTTTTTAATTAAAAATGCATCATTTTATAAAAGTTTATTTCTTTAGATACAAATTAAACCAAATTTTTCTTAAAAATTCTCTTTTTGTGTTAAGAATTACATTTTAACTAAATCTGTATCTATTTAATTTTTGTTAGAAAATTGATATATTCAGTGGAAAATTCACTTATTTAGTTTAAAACTTTCTTTTTAGTCGAAAATTGCTTTTGTTAAGAATTCATTTTTTTATAAAAAAAATGATCAGTCTGGTTTAAAAAATTAAGTATTTTGTTAAGAATTTCCCTTTTTTTGGTCGAAAATGTTTTACTTGAACTGAAAATGTAATAATAAAATTCCTAATGAATAAATCCTAATTAACTCAAATTCAATTTTTCATTGTGTGTGTGAATTTGGCAACATTCTTTCGAGTTTTTCAAATTTCCCAATGGGTATTCAGAAAGAGTTCCAACAATGCTTTCAAGTTTTTGTAAAACACATATTTTTTAGAGAACCATTTAAAAAGATTCACATTTTTTATTAAAAATAATTAAATAAAAATAGAAAAAACAGTGAGCGCGTTTCAGATCTTACAATGTCAGATTTATTTTATTTTTTGTTATTTATGTTAATTTAAAGTCATTTTTTATAGAGTTTTAATTTTTTTTAATTCATCAGCTTGGTTTAAGATTGAACTTTATCAGCTATGTTTTTATTATGCTAATATTATTTGATTTTATAAATATTACTATTTTTATTTTATTTAGTTAAAAACTTATTTCTCTAACTAAAATTGAACTATTCTATTCTCGTTGAAAATTTACCTTTTTAGTGCTCTTTTTTTGTAGAAATTTTTTTTTCTTACTTTAAAATTTAACTAATTTGTTCGAAATTGGTCTCTTTTTGATAGAAATGTATTTTATTAAAAATTGTTATTTTGTGATATAAAATAAATCTTTTAAGTTAAAATTTTATCTCTTTGTTTGAAAATTGGTCTTTTTGGTATAAAATTAATCTTCTATTCTGTGTTAAAAATTTGATTTTTTAAATTAAAAATTCATAATTTTTCTTAACTGTTTATTTCTTTGACTACAAATTAAACAAGTTTTTTTTGAAAATTTCCTTTTTCTGATTAAAAATTACTCGCCATTCAGGAAGAGCACAAACAATGCTTTTATAGAAAATTATTTATAAAATTAGTTTTTTTTATCTAAAAATGTGGCTATTCCATTTTAAGTCATTTTTTATAGACTTTTAATTTTTTTAAATTTATCAGCTTGGTTTTATGATTGAACTATATCAACTATCTTTTTATTTCCTTATTATTATTATGATTATTATTATTATTATTTAAATTTTATAAATATTACTATTTTTATTTTATTTAGTTAAAAACTTATTTTTCTAACTAAAATTAAACCATTCAAGTTTTTGTTGAAAATTTAACTTTTTTGTTGAAAAATCATCTAATTTGTTAAAAATTGGTCTCTTTTTGGTAGGAATATAATCATTGTTTGAAAGTTTATGTATTTTATTAAAAATTATTATTTTGTGATAGAAAATTAATTTGCTAAGGTAAAATTTCATTTCTTTGGTTGATAATTAGCCTTTTTGATTGCAAATAAAGTTTTAAAACTGAAAATTAAACTATTTAAACTTTTGTCGTAATTTTTTATAAACATTTATTCTGTTTATTTAAAAATTAAATTCATTAATTTGTTCGATAATGGCCTCTTTTTGGTAGAAATATTATATTTTTGGTTAAAAATTCATGTATTTTATTACAAATTGTTATTTTGTGGTAGAAAATGAATCTTTTAAGTTTAAATTTTATCTCTTTGGTTGAAAAATGGTCTTTCTGGTATTATATTAATCAAAAAATTTGAAAATTCATAATTATACTTGAAATTTTATTTCTTTGGCTAAAAATTGATATATTTAATAAAAATTCTCTTATGTAGTTGGAAAGTTTCTTTTTTCTTTTTTATAAAAAGATAATCAGTCTCGTAGAAAAATTGAACTATTTTGTTGGAAATTTCCTTTTTCTTGGTTGAAAATTATTTACTTTAACTGAAAATGTAATAATAAAATCCCTAATGTTTTTCATGTTGTCCAATAGGAATTAAGGGCATGCGACACTCAAATCCACCGACCAAGCCAGTCCCAAGATCGAAATTTGTTCCCATATTTAAAAATAAAAGTTTTAAAAAAGCAAAAAATCTTTGGGAAATATTATTCAACGTAAATGGAAGTTGTGCAGCAAGGCGTAGATTTGTGAAAGAAAAAAAATTTCTATAAAAATAATAATTGTTGGTAAATATGTTCTATTTTATCAGTAACACCTGCTCTGTCGGTAACTGAATTTTTTCAATCTGGCGACATATGGCGCTAGAGCTGAACTTTGGATTAAGAACTTGTCTCATGCACATTCGATTCAATGTGGCCATAACCTAAAATCTCAACTTCATTTTAGATAATTTGGCGGTAAATTCAAATTTTGATAGATCAGAATAGAAAATTTTAATACTTTGATATCATGTCTATGCGTTTGTTAAATTATAAATATATTTATATGATTAAATAACTAATATTCAACTGCCTAAATATTGTCAATGACAAATATATTGTTTTTTTATTTATTATATTTACGAAATAATAGGAAGAACACACAGTACTCATGCGTTTGGGACAGAAGAGTGCCAACAACGCTTTCAAGATTTTTTTAAAACACAAAATTTTGAGAGAGCGATTTAAAAAGACTGATTTATTGAATTAAAAATCATTAAATAAAAAAAGGAAAGAAAAAGGTTAGCGCGTGTTTCAGATCTTGGAATGTCAGATTTATATTATTTTTCGTTATTTATGATCGGACGTGCCGGTACTTTTGCAATAACTTCGAATGTGCATACGCAAATGTGGTTTCCTTGTTTCACGAGAAATGTTACTTCCTTGATAGCCAGATAATAAATCTGAGGAAATAAAGATCGTGCTGGCGACTACAGAAAATTCTGCCTTACACGACCACGTCACTCAGAAAAAAGCGAGGAGGAAGTACTCTTAAAAGTTAGATCCAGTAAAGGTGGATTACGCCGGATTACATCGCATTACTCTGGATTACCAAATAGTTAAATTTTTAACCAGAAGCAAAAAATCAATTTAAAAAAACGATATAAAAAAAGTGTAGTATTTTCTTAGAAAAAGATTTTTTAAAACTAAAATGATGATTATTAAATAAAGTAGAATAATTTTTAAACAAAAGAGACACATTTTTTACGAAAAATGTCATACTTGATCTTACAAAGAAACGGGATTTTTATTTAAAATTAAAAGCTGTCGGATTCAACAAAAATTTGTTTATCAAAATAGTTGAATCCTTTACAAAAATAAAAATTTTCAATAAAGTTATTAATTTTTTAATTAAAAAAGATTAATTTACAAAGATAAAGTGGATAATTCTCTAGTCAGAAAAATTATTGAAAAAAATGATTTTTTAACTATAATGATAATTCATTAATAAAAAAACTATTTTTTAACCAAATTGCTGAATTTTCAATCATGCAGAATTACTTGAAGTCAAATATTTCAGTTTTTTAATACAAAAATGAATTTTAAAAAAACATGATTCCTTTTTTTACCTAAAATTAAGAATTTAAATCATAAGTATAAATTTATAATCAAATGTCAAATAGTAAAGTCTTTAGCTACTAAGAATTAATTTTCAACTAACAAAAAGAAATTTAGCAAAATTAATAATAGGTCAATCCTCAACTGAAAAGATGAGTTTTCAATAAAATGGTTCAATTTTCAACTAATTAAAAGAGATAAATTCTCAAGGAAAAATATAATTGTATATATTTAAAAAAATCAATTTTAAACTAAAAGCAGTCGAATTTTAAAATACAAATTTGAATAAAATAGTTAAATTTGTTACCAAAAAATATTAGGTTAGAAACAAAAAGGGTTATTTTCTACCAAATAAAGTCGAATGAAGAAAATATAATTCAATTTCCAATCGCAGAAATGTATTTTCAACATAAATCATGAATCTTTAACCAAAATTTTCATCTAAAAAGCAGCAGTTTTCACCAAAAAATGGAATGGTTAAATTTAAAATTTTAAAATATGAATTATCAGTTAATCAGTCAAATTTGCAACTAAATAATTTACTTATTAAGGAAAAGGGACGAACTTCCAATACAACAGTTAAATTTTAAACAAAAAATCAAAAAATTTAAATCAGAAGAGATAAATTTGTAAACAAAGACGAATTTTGGGCAAAAATGTTAAATTTATAAAAAAAAAAAGATTTTTAAGTCATTAGAGAAAACAAATTTCAACCAATTTGTAAAATTTTAAAAAGAAAAACAAGATTTTTTGGCAAAGCTGTTGAATTTTCAACCGTAGAATATGAATTTCCAAGAGAAAGTTTAATTTTTCACCAAAAAGTTTACTTTCAAACTGGAAATGTTCGATTTTTTACAAAAAATAAGAGTAAAATTAACAGTTTTAAAAGTTAATATTAATCTAGAAAAACCGAATCTACAGCAAAATAGTTATATTTTAAAGCAAAAAGATGGATTTATGAATAATTCAGTGAAATTATGAGAAAGCAGTTCAACTTTGCACTAAGCAGTTACATTTTTCTCAAGAAGATTAATTTTCTACCAAAAATGACGAATTTACAACCAAATACATTAATTTGCAAACAAATTGTTGAATTTTGAACTGAAAATTATCAATTTTCAATCAGTAATGCAATAGTTGAATTTTCCTTAAAGAAAAATAATTTTCAACCAAGGAATAATGCAATCACTAAAAATTTCAGATAGAAAAAAATAATTGTCAACGCCCAAAAAAGACACCAAATTTTCAACAAAATAGTTTCATCATCAACCGAATATAATATTTTTTTACCTCAGGAGATAAATTCTGAACCCTAAATATATTACTAGACATTTAAATTCAAATAAAAGAGCTCTGAACGTAGAATTGTACAATTCGCATTTGAGCCAAAAAACCTTGATAGAGGGGAAGGGGCTCGAAGGGGGGGGGCAAGAGGAATGTTAGAAATCAGATTCTTAAATTATAAAATAAAATCACTTTGTTCATTTTATTAAGAATTTCAAAAAAATTACTATTTACAGTTAAATTTTCCATGTGAAACATTACATTCTACGTTAAAAACCTCCGCTCCTACGTCACAAATCTTCATATGCTAGACGCGAATATACAAGGAAGATTGAACCTCTGTTTCTTGTTGCAGAGTTGAGTTTGCAGTTTGTTTGTTTACCTAATGGCGACCCTCCTCAAATTCTTTGTGGCAGATCCTCTGATTCTCATGAAAGGTCTTCTCCTGCCAGACCTCATTCTCCGGTCAGGTATTTTCCTCCTGCCAGGACTTCCCTTCGTGTCAGGTCAAAATCGCCACCTTCCGTTTCTTCGTTCCAGATCGAGGTGTCCTCTTGCCAGAATCGGTTTTTATATTGCACTAAGCCTTTAAGAACTTAGATTTGTTTGAGCTATTTTGTACAAGAATTCGAACCAACCATTCCAAATTCGAAGATACAGTTTTCCTCGAGTTGCGGCTGTTCAACTTAGAGAATATCAGCAGGTCATTGAGTTTATGCCAACCGGAGAACGAATTGTATTATCAACGTCCAATGCCGATGTTTTTGCAATAATGAAGTCTAATAATAAACATATTTTTGGATCTTATACAATTACGTATGGTTTACAAAAACGTACAAAACTCAACATGTACAGCGGTTAGGTTGAAGAGAGGACCTCAGAAGAAATTGACGAATCTCCTTGCTCAAAAAATCGCCCAATTTCGAAGAATTTTAAAACAATAATGCTAGGTGAATTTCGCCAACGTTATTTTTTTTTTGTTTTTAATGTTAAACTATAATATACTATTGCGTTGTCATCCTTATAGTTTTACAAGCCACAATGCGAGTGAACCAACATTGCTCCGAATAGTACTTACGAGTATTCTTCATTATAGTAAACTTGATAGCTGGGAAACGCACTACCAAATGTCCTAACTGTCGAGATGACCAGGTTTGTGCTCACTACACAAATATCACTCTTCTGGGGTGATTCCCTTCGACAGCCTCGTCGATACGAGCATTGAGACCTGAGTGAAGAATCGTTTCAGACCCGTATCTCGGTACGAGTGTCTCCAGAACGTGGGATTTTGCGGCCCCCACCACTTTCCCATCTGGGAGAAATACATTCAAACGTAGCGTGTCGGTGAATCGTCTGTGCTACATGTTGCGAGGGCCAGCCTCGTGTAGAGCCGAAAATGCACGAGCGCGAACCCGAGCCCCCTCCCCGCCGTCCACATCACGATTCGTTTTCGGTGACTAACTGGCTACAGTGGAACCCCATTTTTCCTTAGTTCCACATTTCCTTTCCCCCGCATTTACTTAAGATTCCCGTCCCCTTTTTCCTAACATGTCTCCTCCATTCACGCCCCCACTACCGCGCTTGTGGGTAGTATAGAGAGCAGGGCGACAAGTAAATACGTGAGCTCTTCTTTCTCTCTCCCTCAACCAATCACAGTAGGTCACCTGACTTCATCCAAGCAAGAGTGGAACTCTGAATGTGAGACCCGCGCGTTTCACTCGACTAAGGAAAAACGGGGTTCCAGTGTATTGGGAGGAAGTTTTAAGTACAACTAATCTTGCACAGTGTCAAGAAAATGATCGTTGATGGAAAATTTTTAAATGATTGTTTTGTAATGAATTCTACGAGAAAATTGAAAAAGGATTAGATAAAACCTTTTTTATTATTTCCTACAATTTTTAAAAAGTGTGTAAAAGATCTTAAAGAAAGTTTAACAATTTTGCATATTACATAATTAAGGGAAAAATGGAACATAAATCTTATCAAGCTTTCTTCTGCAATTTCGTTGCATAATTTTTTTAACCAGGTACATGTTGGTTTAAAAAATGTACTTTCAAATTTAAGTAAGTTTAAGAGATATTCAGAAATTTTGAAACGATTCGAAAACACTTAAAACTTGTAAATATTTTTTCAAGAAGTTTTAGATCCCTAGGAATAATTGAAATAATTTTATTTTAAAAATTATATTTGAAACGAATTCAGAAATTCTCTAGGAAGAATCTGAAATATTGTAGGGGAATGTTTTTAATTATGCTGTATTTAAAAGAAAATCAGGAAAAATTTGATACATTTTTAATGGTTTAGAAGGCTTAAGAGATCTGACAATATTGCAAACAGAACTTTCTCAAGATTTGTTTTAAAATTTTTAATGGTTTTTTATTTGAACTCTTCCTTTAAATTTTAGGGAATCCTTTGATATATTAAAAAAAACTTTTTTAATTTCTCTTAAATTACCTTTTTTTAAATAAAAAAATATTTAAAATTTTCACACGAATCTTGAGAAAATGTTGTTTCTAATCTTCAAATCTTCCAGATTCTATCTTAAAAATTTTTTAAGTTACAGATTTAATGCTTTTACGATGATTGATTTTGACAAAAAGAGATATTCCGGATTCCAGTCCCTTGAAATTATTTTTGAAAATAAAAAATTATTTCTTTTTTTCCTAGGAACAACTTAAACGATTTTTTTTTTCATTTTCGTGAAACCTTACAAAATTCTGAAACAAATTTTTGCAAGTTTTTATTATCTTGAATCGATTCCAAATTTTTAAGTCTTTGCGCAAGAAGGTTTGATAAGAATTATAGACTTTATTTTTTCTAAAATGATGTAATATGGCAAAATTGCAAAATTTTGCTTCAAAATCTTTTTCACCCTCTTTAAAATTTTTAAGCAATAATTTAAAAAATTTGTAATCTTTTTTCAATTTTCTCTCAAAATCCATTCAACTTCATTTTTGGTTAAAAATTTATCTTTTTAATTGAAAATCCGACTAAAATGTCATTTATTCAATTTAAACAGGAAATTCCTGTAAGGAATAATAATTTGGACTTTTTTGCTGGAAATATCGAGAAGAATTATAATTTTGACATTGAACAATTAATTTTTAATATGGATATTATTTTCAAACAGGAAATCTTTGTAAATATTTATAATTTGACTTAAAGAAGGAAATTTTCCTGATGAAAAGGGATTTTTAGAAAAGAATGTTAATTACTTTAATTAATAGAAATCAATTAAAGAAATGATTATTGACAGTTATTTAAATTAAGTAAAAGTTTTAAACAATTGGGAGAAAGCCCAGCAATGACTGAAATTTAAAAACATTTATTAGTTAAATAGGAACAAGTGGGGTATAGTGTCTCGACGGGGCATGGTGGGAATTACAAATAACGGCCGGGTTTTTTGATTTTCATATTAGTTTTTTTTACATGCAATAGCTTTATATGTTTACAAAAATATTTATTTTGTGACATTTCCGTTTTAAAACACGTTTTAGAAGACCAATAATGAAAAAACAGTTTTGACAGAAATCGATGAAAAGTACTTGGCAAAGATTAAGCACTTACAGCTTATTTTGCAATAATTAAAGCATGAAAAATTTAGTTTTTAACAGGCGACGTATTTTATTCATGATTTCACGCCGCGGAGAGCCCATGCATTTCAGTAGGGATTAACAGGTTATAACTGTTGTTGCCACACACTTTACTTTTAGTAATAAAAAAACACTAAATTAATCTTGAAAACGTCTAGAGTGATTTTTTCATCACATTATATTTTCTAAAATTATTATACTGTATAATTTTTATTTTATAATCCAAATGCTACATCCATTAATTAATTAAATTGTAAAATAATTATGTAATTACAAAGCGGTTCGGAGCAATAACATATGCTTCCTGATAATGTAAGCTTCTTTTTAAAAAAATAGACACAATTAAATCACATTGTAATAATAATTTATAGGGCATTCTATGCTAAACGGGATTTAAACGACGGATTACTTTTAATTGTGAATAATTATACTTTTTATTATTTGAGTTTTACCGAATTTAGTAATTAATTTTTTTTTAAATTCATTCTAATGAAATGCAAATATCGAATTTGAGCTAAAGAGTCTGTGATATACTAATCAATCTGATAAAGAAGAGGAATATTTATTAGTTATAGCTTTAATAATATTCTTTATTGTTACATTAATCAGTCTTGCCTCTAATCAGAAAATATGTGGATCGTTTCTACTCTCATCTTATCCTTGGTGGTTATCCTCAATTCTATTGGTGAATATAATATAATATTAATATATAATAATATAATAATATATATATAATATTTGAGTGTAATATTTTGCTCGAATAAAAGAAAAATTACAAGACTTGTTTTTAAAGCAATTTTGAATAGCGCGCCAAGTGCGGCCAACCAGCGCGCGACCATAACGCAAGCGCAGTATTGGCACAGCGTGCCAATATTGACATCACTGTTCTCTGGAAGAGAACCCACAAAGAAAATATAAACCTCTCTTTCTTGTTGCAGAGTTGAGTTCACAGTTTGAATGTTTACCAAATGGCGCCCCTATTCCTGGTATTCCTCGTAACAGATATTCTGATTCTCCTGAAAAGTCTTCCCATGTCAGAAATCATTCACCGCCTTCTCCGGTCAGGTTTCCTCCTCCTTTTGAGTCTTCGCGTCGTGCCAGGAACAGGTCTCCTCCTGCCAGAAACAGGTCGCCTCCTGCCACTGCTTCTTCATTCCGCCTAGGAGCACTTGAAGTTAAAGAACTTAAATCTGTTCGACTTATTCCCCTCCTGAATCCGAACCGACAATACAAAATTCGAAGATACACTTTTCCACGCGACGCACCCATCCAAGTGAGAGGAAGACATCAGGTACTTGTGCCCATGCCAAGCGGACGACTAGCTGTATTATCAGCGTCCAATGGTGACGTCTTTGCAATATTCCAGGACAATTATACACATCTTCGTGGAATTTATACAATTAGATATGGCGTACAAAAACGTGCAAAAATAAACATGTACAGCGGTAAGGTTGAAGAGATGACAACAGAAGAAACCAACGAATCTCCCTTGAGCAAAGATCGCCCAATTTCAAAGCATTTTAAGAAAATAATCATAGATGACGTTCGCCATCAACATTAATTTTATTTTTTACATTCTCATCCATAATGAGAAGGTATTATTTATATTTGTAAACCGTTTTTTTTAATTTTATCAAATGCTGACGTTTTGAGGCCACCTGAGTCAGAAAAAAATTTGTTACGTCGGTGTCTGTCTGTATGTCGTCGTTGTTGTTGTCTGTATACCAGATAACTTATGAAAGACTAATCGGATTGGATTGTGCTTCGACACACAGTTTAAGGGACAAAAAAGAAAGATTGAGATCGTTAACCAGCTATTTTGCATAAAAATTCAAAATGTTAGAGCATTTTCAAAATTTCTGAGATACCTTTTTTTAAGATTTGAAAATTCGTTCCACTGCTATTGTGGACAAAAATGCGAATAATTTATACACATGACTTTTTGGATACAACAAAAATTACGAAAGTTATAGCATTTTCAAAATTCGAAAAACCAAACGAAAATTAAGATTTGAAGCCAAGAAAAACGTAATATGGAAAAACGTCAAGAAAAGAAAAATAGGATAAGTAGTTTTTTTATTTTTGAAAAACAACCTTAAAAATAAAAAAAATTAAATTTGTATAGAGGCGATACATGCTATGAGAAAAAATGAAACAAAATTTATTAAACCAAAAAAGATTTACAAGTTTTTTAAGAATATTTTAAGATTAAAAACAAAAAAAAATATAAAAGCAAGGCAATACGAATAAGTATGTTTTAATTTCCATGCATATTATGAATTGTAATGATGTAAATTTATTGAAATGGCACCTGTTTCAACGCAGCTAAGAATGAAATGTATTGCCAACTAGTTTATCAATATTTTAATAATATTGATATAGACCAGTAGACAAGAAAATAACATCTAAAATTAATAATAAGAAAAAAATATTTAAGTAGGCACGATGACTTCAACTTCTACCTTATTTTTCAATATCTCGTTAAAGCCGAAAGAACTTTAACAAAAAAGAGTTCACAATCACAAGATTATAGTTCTTGATCCGTTGACCTTTGATTTTAAAAGGTATGTTCACGAATATGCAAAAAATTGCAAAGACCGGAGGCCACGTGCAAGTAGCAACAGTCGCGTCAAAACTTTTGAGCGAAGAGTTTTAACAAAAGAGAATTCACAATCACAAAATTACAGTAGTGCACAGTATTACACTAAATATATCATAATATTCGAATTTTAGTTTAAGAAGTTCATCAGGGTGGCCACAAAACTTCATTTTAAAAATTCCTGACCTTTTCCGTGTCCATTATTATTCAAAGACCAGCAACTTAATCTGGTAAAAATGTTGACAAAGAACCTTTAATCTTTGATTATAAGTTTCTATTTTTTATTAAAAATTAAAAAATTTGTTTAAAAATTCATTTTTGCGGTTGAGAATTTCCCTATTTTCTTTAAAAATTGTTTTTCTTTTTGGAAATCAACAGCTTCAGTTTGAAATTAAAATCTTGTTTGTTTGCAATATCAAATATTACATTTCTTGTGGAAAATTTATATTTTGATGCGCGAAGAATAACCTATTTTTTACAAACTCGTTTTCCTTGTAAAAACTTAATTTTTTTAACTGAAGACTAAATATCTTTACCTATGATTGTAAATTTAACTTTTTTAATTTAGGATTACACAGTTTCATTGAAAATTCATCTTTTCGAATGAAGATTCAACTACTTACTTTTTCGTTGAGAACTCATTTCTTTTAGTTCAAAATTAATCTATTTTGTAAAAAATTTAGTAATTTTTTTCTAAAGTATTTTTTTTAAGAATTCCACGAACAAAATCTCAAAGAAATTAAAACGATTTTAATAAACAATAATTATTCTCTTCCCTTTATGAACACAGTCATCAAACGCAGATTGCATAACATACAGCTAAACATTCTTAACGATGCGCCCTTCCGAAGCACAGCAGCACAACATGACATTAGAGTCACTCAACAAAATCGCTACTCTTCATTACCCTATGTACAAGGACTATCTGAAAAAATATCTAGCATTCTCAAACCCTTTCACATAAAACCTGCATTCC
>JAAAKG020093111.1:0-16229 GCA_010014905.2 Druon quercuslanigerum
AGTACAAATTTTTAAGAGAAAACACCCAGTAGAAAATATCTGCCTCAAAGTATTTAAAGCAAATGCTCAAGACTTAATGGGACATATCTCGTAATTTCAAATTGGCGTGACTTGGTAAAAAATGGTAATTGAACTCTGTGACTTTCAAATTAAACAGAAACAGCTGTACTATATGATACAACTAAAAAAAAATCCCGAAAAATGTTGTGTCTTCTTTACATAACCTCAAAAGTAGCCAAAACACCATTTTTTGGGTACGTAACCTCAAATATCTGAAAACTCTGACCTGATGGGCCAATTCTGACCCCGGATTCAGACTCAACGTAAGAAAATACTTATTACCTGAAATAAATGTGTTTTTAAATTTAAAAATGTAAAGGTTTATTAAAAAAATTGTTTGTTTCTTTTTGAGATACTTTCATTTGCACATTTTGTTATATCTTTTTTCAAATAAGTCTTTGTTAGCGATTATATAGGGAGTCGTATCATCTTACTATTTTTTAATTTGATGTATGTGCGCTTCTCAATAAGTAATTGAATCTACATGACACGTGGCGCTTATTGATATTATTCGGTACAATAGTGATTGAAATTGCATCTAGAAAAGGTTCATATTCAAGATAAATCATTGCCTCTTTGTTTTCTAAAATAAAACTTTATTCATCCACATTTATTTTCTGCATCACAAATTATTTTTGCAAATGATAGGTTAAAGACATTTAGGACAGCAGTGCGTTTTGTTAAAAGGCAATTTAAACATAAAAAATCAACTATAAACTTTTTTTCATTGGTTAAAAATGTTTCTTTAGGCTGCAAAGAAACATGTTTCAACCGTAAATAAAATTTTATATTTTATTTAATATGTTTAATTTTACTTTGTTTAAAACATACTTCTGTACTAACTTTAGTGTGTTTTCCCTGATTTTATAGATAAATTATTTTCTTGAAATAAAAATAATAAAGGCGATACTAGGTATCATCCTTTGATAGGGTGCCCAATTCAGATTTGCATTTGGTAAACGCTGCCTCCTAAATTTCTTCATGTATATGTAAAAGACTGCTTTTTTCAATTGCTTAAAGCTTGGAGGCAACTCTGCTGTTTTAAGTCTATAAATTAATTTCCTTAGTTTTTTTAATTAACAAAATATAAATTAGGGCCATGCGACGAGTGTTTCACGTGACTAGATTCCTACTTTACCGTCACTTTTTGTTATTTCCGAACTTATTTTTAGACGAAGCACCACATCGAGTTAAAAATTTGGGATACTAAATAAGAAGCACTAAGAAATTTTGGCCTGGTCCAAAATGTTTATATTTATTAAAAAAGTTTTTTTGGAAATGTGTTTTTTTTTTTGCTTTTTTCATAATTATAAACATTTAGGATCAGCCCCAAGTTTCTTAGTGCTTCTTATTTCATCTCACATATTTTCAGCTCGAGGTGGTGCTTCGTGTAAAAATAAGTTAGGAAATAAAAAAGTGACGGTAGGATAGGAATCCGGTCACGTGACCCACTCGTTATATGGCCTTAAACGACGAAAAATTCTTTCCCCCCTAGAAACCTTTTTTTATTAATTGGAGAATAAGCCCTACATTTTATTACACCAAACTTTTTTCAAGATTAAATCGGGCTCAGAATACAAAAACAAATCCTCATAAATGAAAAATGCAATGAAATCGAGAAGCAAGTTGGTAAGTAAAACTTAATAAAAACGGATATTTGCATCGAACTCGTCTCTAATTATAAATACGTTATGAAGAATATTTTTATTATATTGCAGAATAATTACTGTAAACATTATTCCGGAAAAAAACGTTAGGGTCTTTTCGGACCATTAATTATAAAGAAATAGGACATTTTTGTAATCTAGGTCCAATAAAATCTCAAATTTTTTAAAATAAAATTTAGGACTTATTGATAAAAATAACTGGCCTAGGGGTAAAATAATGTTTTAGCCTTCAGATGTTTTTTTTTTTAATTTAAAACTACAAAGTATTTTTCAGACCTACAACGGTCACTTCTAAATAATTTTTTTAAATAAATGAAAATTGATATCAGTATTTGTTTACAATAGAATTTGTTCTAATTTAAACGTAATTCCTCGAATAAACTTTAAAATGCAATTACAAATGCATATACACTGCAGTTCCGTTATAGTGGCCGTCGGAGGGGTGGGGGTACCCTCAATGGTCTTCGTACTATCTCGGGATTCTCGAAACCATAAATAATCAGGGGCGTGTGAATCATTTCTTTTAGAGTTCCGTCTTCAAATCTATTTTTTTTTTTGTATTTCTGCCATTTGGGTTTTATAATATCATAATGGACGTAAAAATGTTTGTGCTCAAAAATAAAACTTGATCAAAGTACTGACTTTGAAGCTAAACATTTTTCCATTTGAACTAATCAAAATTAAACTACAAATTCAAGCACTCAAAGTGGAATTCTTGAATTTTAAACCTTTTAGTTTGGGAATAAAAGATTTTTAATTGAAACATTTTGTATTCGAATGCTCAATAATTTACACATATAAAATGGCAGCTAATAACAATTTTGACTTAAATAAGTTTGAATGAAATAGAGGTAAACTGCAGTTCAGAATTTTTTACTGTTATAAATTCTAGACTTCAAAGATTCAGATTTAATTCCTAAAATATAAATCCACTTTATCATTTTCAAAGCTCAAATTAAAGAATCAATCAATGAACTTCAAAATTTTATTATTTTATGATATTTTATGCAGGAAACATTGAAAATTGACAAATTAAATTTTTTCAACTGAACACTTCGTAAATTAGAAGTTAAATTGTTTTAATTTTAAATAGTTAAAACATCCATGAAAAGCTTAAAAATTTTATTTGCAAATCTTGAAAAATGTAGAAGTAGTTTAATTTTTTTAACTTTTTCAGAACTTCTAAATATTTTAAATAATAAGAGATGTTTCAATAATAATTGCTTCAAATTATAAACGTTTTTTATCGCAAATTTTCAAGTTCACTTTTAATTTTTTAAGCCTTAAAGTACGCATTTTGAAATTCCATAAATTAAAAATTGTCAGCTTAAAAATAAAAGTATTAATGTAAAATCTTTAAAGTAAAATATTTTCGAATTACGCATTGTAAAGTAAATAGTATCATAATTGAAAAAGATGAAAATTCAACAAGTTATTTCAGAAGCTGTTACAATTGAACTTGGAGAGGTTTTTATTCTGGAGATTTGTAAAATTCCCGATAAAAACATAAGCGATTAACCGCCACACAGTAGGAAAAAAATCAAATTTCGTCGGCAAATCTTCCTACTCTTCAATTTTTAACCGTTCTTAATCGTTCTTAGTTAAAATTCTTCTTAACGAATTGTACTGTAGGAGAGAACTACTACTTTTTTTAATATTTGCAAAATAACCTTATAAAGTTAGCTAGAATCCAGAATTTCTTTTAGTACTGATTTCAGCACTCTAAACACCGACTAATTTTCGAATTATTTTTTCAACAGCGTAGTGATTTTTTTTTAAATTGCAATATTAAATGGAATAACATGCTATTTTGTTTTAAATCAATGTTTTGACAAAAAGTTCAGTTTATTAAGTTTATTCCAAGTGCAACTTGAACTATTTTGTTGAAAATTTTTTCATGTTTTTTTTTGTTATTAAAAATTAATTTTCCTACTTAAAATATAACTATTTAATATCTGATTGAAAAACTATTTTTGGTTGAAAGTTTTGACCTTTAAACCAATCTTATGGGCTGAAAATAATTATTTTCTGGGAAATTTAATGATTCTAATTAAGGGCTTATGAATTTATTTTAAAATTCGTGTTTTTGGTTGCATATTCAACTATTTAAGTTGTCGAATCATTATTTTAGTTGAAAATTCGTCGCTTTGCTTGAAAATGCATTTTTGAACTGAAAATTGGACTATTCAATTGTTATTCGACAATTTATCTTTTTAATTTAAAATTCATATATTTTTAATAAAATTCGTCTTCGTTGATGAAAACGATTCTTCGGTTCATTTTTAGTTTAAAAATTTATTTTTTCTGTTTGGAATGAAACTGTTTGGTTGAAAATTTGTTTCATTTGCATTTGATAATGCAAACATTTTGTTGAACATTCTTGTATTTTTAATTATGACTTCAATTTTTTGGTCTACATGGTCTAAAATGGTAGAAAATTCATCGTTTTGGAAAAAAATATAAATACTTTGTTCAAAATTGAAATCTTTTTTCAAAACTCATATTTTTGTTTAAAATTCGTTTATTTTAGATAAAGATTGATAATTTTAGTTGAAAATTCATTAGCTTGATTAAAAAGTTAAAAGTGGGTCTTATTTAATTAAAAATTCATCGTTTTGATTAAAAATATAACTACTTTGTTCAAAATTGAAATGTTTTTTAAAAACTCATATTTTTGTTTAAAATTCGCTTATATTAGATAAAGATTGATCACTTTAGTGGAGAATTCATTAGCTTGGTGAAAAAGTTAAAAGTGGATCTTATTTAATTGAAAATTCAACTTTTTGGTTAAAAATTCATATATTTGATTTAAAGATCGTCGTTCTTGCTAAAAAAATAATTTTACTGTTTGAAAATTGATAGTTTTTTTTTAAATCCATTTTTTCCCTAAAAATTCAATTAACTATTGATCATTTTAGTAATCAATTTATCTTTTTGGTTGAAAATAAAACTATTTGGTTAAAGTTAAAATCAAATTTGTTTATAAAATAAATATGTTTTTTCGTGTAAGATATTTTTCAGTTGAAAATTCAACTCTTTTATAAATTTATGTATCTTTTTGAAAGTCCAAATTTCTACGTGAAAATTTAGGAATTTGAAGCGGTTCAAGTTAATAATTAATATAGTACTTACATTATTTTACTTAAATATGCATTAAGTTTCAGGTACAAGTAGATAAAATAAAAATGTATTTGAACTTTTATTCAGATTCATGTACTTTAGAGACAAATTCGAGAAATGAGTAATTATGTTTTTATAATTATTCAATTATTTATTTAATATAGCGTGCTGAAATATTTAAGAATATCTTGTGATATTAATTAAATTCCTATGAAATAAAAAGGGAAATTATTTGTAATAAACTCGCTAAAAATCATACCTGGAAAAAGCTTGAATACTGTAATAAAATTTAAAAAAGGAGCCTTCAGCTTAAAATATTGTTACTCAGGATAAAATTAATTTGGCACTTGTGCCAGTGTTCCATATTGTAGCCAGTGCACTTCTAATAATTTTTAGGGGGAAACAATTGCCAATGGTGATTCCGATGAGGTAATGATAGGCGCGTGCCGATCACGTGGCCGAGATGCGTTCAAACATTGTAACCCTGGTATACGCGAAGTGTTCACATTCAAACAAAATAAGCCTCACCTAATTGCAATGGCTGTTCCATTAGAGATTAAACTTCAAAGAAGGTCCAGGGCACGAACGTTCGCTCGTTTAATTAACTCGCGTTTGTGTAACGAGCGATCAAGTTACCGATTTCGATTAAAACTCCTTCGGCACACACAATTTTAGATGTAACGATTTCATTTTTGTTATAGTGCATTTTATTAAATCCTTACGCATGACCTATTTTAATGCAAATAGAGAATTACTGAATCATTAGCGCTCTTTTTTATTTTATAAATCTCTGGTTCGTTTTTCAATAATTAGAAATTTTCAAAATGTAAAATAGAGCAGTTAACAGAGCAGCGTTAAGTATATTAGATAATTTTTTATGCATAAACCTTCATAAAATGATTCTAAATTAAAACGTTTTAAAAAGTAGAAGTTTTGCAAGTTAGGATCATTCCAAATTGAACGATTTTGAACTCCATGCATACCAAATTGACTAATTCTTGAGTTAGAAACTTGACAAATTATATAATTTTAAATTAAAACGTTCAAGATTGTAGCTATTGCTTCAAAGTAAATGTTTATTTTATTTTATGATCTTTAAAATAAAATAAAATTCTTTTTTTAATGCTTTAACATTTTTAAACCTTCTAATGTTATTAAATTATACAAATTTTTCGTAAGATTTTTGTTTCAAAATAAGTTTTTCCCATAACTTAATTTTGCTTATATTTTTGAAAACATAAAAAAGTTTAGAAATAATAGTATGATAGCCTAATGTTAAGAGAATAATTATTTCCTGATATTTAAGAATCATTTACAATTGAAATGTTTAAATTGAGTTTTTTTATTTAAATTCTATCAAGAATGTTTAGTAACGTACGAAATAAATTTGTTTTTTCATTTTCGTTTGCCAATAGAGCGAAAGAGTTGTAAACAGGCTTTTCACTCTAAATTTAGAAAATCGAAACAATCCAGGGCTGCTATTGAACCTGTGAAATCTGGAAAATTCCTGGAATTTAAAAAAAAGTCTGGAAATTTGTATTGCTATTTCTTTTTGAAGCTTTGATGATTATTTTAGTACTTTTTTGCTTGTTTTCTCAAATTCAGATTGATATGAAATGATTAAGCTACGTGCGTTTTACTTGCTATTTTTTAATGCATATTGCATATTAATAATTTTTTTACTATATAAAAAAACTTCAGTAATGAGAATAATTTTAAAAAATGTGAAGAATAATAATTTTTTAAACACTAGTAAAATTTAATGAAATATCAATAATAATGATAAAAAAAAAATGTTTCTAAGTATATATTTACACATTTTTGCAATTTTGCGAATTGTTTGCACCCAGATTGACACTAGAGCAGGATCTAGAGATCAAATTTTAAAAATATCGCAACAATTTAGTAAAATACGTTACAGACCTATTTAAAAAATAAGCCTAAGGAAAATAAAATTTTTTGCTTGTTTTAGAGTTATTTCCATTTTGTTGATGAAAAACATCTCCATTCGACTTTTGTTAGCAATAACTTTTTAAAATTTCCATTTTGCCTTAAAGTTGGGCTCATTAGAAGCTATTGTATTATTATATGATCATATTAGTATTATTATATTATAATTGTATTATTGCTATTGTATTATACTATTGTATTATGCAGAAAAAATTTGATGTTAACACTATAAAAATCAAAGCTTTTTAGCAACTGCTCAAAAAACGGGCATGTAGGTATAACTTCCGCCTGGAGTGTACGAGAATTTTTCCGCCAATTATATTGAAACAGCACAATGCTTTGGAATTGATATGAGTTCAAATTTTAAGTATAATTTTTTCATAAGTAGTTCTAGAAATTTTTCAAAAATTGACCTGGAAAACCTGATAATATCGTCGAATTCTGAAATCCGACTTCTATAACAACCCTCGGAATACTGATGAATCAATAATATCAGATTAGCATTTTTATATTTTTTTTTCGCAAACGTTACTCAATTGGTTTTTTCTTTTTTTTTTCTTTAGGCATAAATTTTTCTAAGCAACTCCGAATTTCTTTAATGGCTTAATTAATTTAATGGCGTATGCACAAAAGTATCTCAATTCTGTTTTTCTGTTCTTTCCGCAAATCACTTACAATTTTCTTTTCTTTTTTTTTTGGATCGTAATTTCTCTAAGCTACTCATAACTTCGTTATCAATAGCCGCGATGTTGGCATTGGTGTTCAGCATATTTTGCAATGCTTTTTAGTAGATTTTGCATTTTTTAAGTACCTTCGCAGCAGACTAAAATCAGTTTAATCTGCTCAGCAGTTTCTTATAATTCTTGAAAATTAGTCACATTAAAAAAAAAGGAGAAGGAAAAAACAAAATCGTAAAACTTCTCAAATATGGGGCTTATATGTGATTTTGAGAAGAATAGAGAGAATAAAGGGAAAAGGGAGAAATAATAATAGGGGACTGATAGTAATCCCTGCAACTATCACAGGGTTGTTGTTATTTAGCTAATAAAACGTGTCCAATGTTAATGCAAATTAAAAATATTGCACATAAAAATATGGCAGCCTTTTTGCCCACTTTTGACGATTCTGCCCCATTGTGATATCTGACCCTTACCCCTACGCCCTTTTGCAGGACACCACCCTCCTATCCCCACTCTGGCGCACTTCGGTCGCGTGTGAGGCTTGAGTTGAAACGATTCCCACGCATTTGACAGACCAAAGGATTAACACCATCCTTGTACTTTTAAATGCACACCTATGTAAGTACATGTGCATGTACTTATCAAAGAACATAAATATCAATTTTACGTGCAAACGCAAACGCATACTAAGGCACATATCCTTTCCGCAAATGTAAACAAATGCAATGATTTCCTGCACGTGACATATAATTTATTCATGCAAAAAGATATTGGAAAGATAACATTTTATCGTCTTCTGTTTATTGAAACAACATTATATAGTGCGCACTTTCTTTTCTTTTATCTTTAATAATTCTATTTCTATTTTTTTATGGTTATTTTTTTTTAGAAATAAATACTAATATTTTAACAAGATTATTCTATATTTTATTTTGTGTTTAAATGTTATCATACTTTTTAGAAATTTTCAGCGTAAAAAAATATAATGCGTAGTTCACGTTAAGATTTAAATGCCCTACGCATATTATTCGAGGGGACTTACTCGTCTAAATCTATTCGGTGGTATAGCGAATTTGTTTTAAATCGTTTAAAATCGAGGCTTTCATAGAATAAAAAGACGGAGATTTTTTCTATTTATATATTTTATTCGATGGATATTCGTAATCATGAAAATCTGCAAAATTCACCGCAAAATATATAGATATTCAATTCAACTTTTTTACTATTTTATTATTCTACTATTTTCGCGAATTGTTCGCTAATGCAACTATATAGTCATTTTTTCTTGAAATATATTTTCAAACTTCTTCGCTGATGGGCTAAGATAACGCAATCTCAAAAGTCGAACTTTTCAAATTATTTATAATTTTGAAGATTTCAAAATTTTCAAAAGTTTTAAGCAAGCTTTAAGAGATATTACAAATTTCAAGATAATTCATGGAATCTTAAAGTATTTCAAGTGAGTTGCAATTTTATAGGATCTCCATGAACTTTATGTATTTACAAAATTTTAATGGATTCAAGAGATTTGCAAGATTTTAGGATATTTTAAAATATGCCTAGAAATTTCAAGATTTAAAACATTTCTAGGGAATTTAAAAAGGTACTAAAGATATTAAAAGATTTAGAAGACTTTAGGAGATTTTAAGGTATTTCAAAGAATTTCTATAGAGAATCTTAGGGGGTAAATAAAATGTAATGAAATTTTATGGGACTGCTAGGGATATCTACGGAATATAAGGTACTTTATGGGGCTTAGGAGGATGTTAAAGATTTAAATATTTTTTAAGGAGTTTTAAAAGACAATAAACAGTTGATAGAATGTTAATAATTATCAAAGTGGCTACTGGTTCGGGAAATAAAAACAGTCAATTAATTTTTTTATCAGAAATTTTTTCAAATTTTTAGAAGAAAAATCTATCCATTCACTTGAAATATCACAAATTTCATATCTAATGATATAATCAAAAATAATTAAGTTTAAAACTTTTTTCAATTTTGAATATAAGGACATATGATGAGTGGGTCACGTGATCAGATGCCTACCTTACCGACACTTTTTTTACTTCCGAACTTTTTTTCAAACGAAGCACCACATTGTGTTAAAAATGTGGGATACTAAATAAGAAGCACTAAGAAAGGTGTGTCTGGTCCTAAATTTTTATAATTATGAAAAAAGTTTTTTTGTAAATATATTTTTTTTCATAATTATAAAAATATAGGAACAGACACGCCTTTCATAGTGCTTGTTATTTACTATACCAATTTTTCAACTTGATGTGGCGCTTCGTGTAAAAATAAGTTAGGAAATAAAAAAAGTGTCGGTAAGGTAGGAATATGTTCACGTGACCCACTCGTCACATGGTCTTGATTGTTAACTTTTTTAATTTGTAAATCATTCAGTTCACAATGTATGTTTCTAAAATACTTTATGTTACAAATTTATTCTGGTTTTATATTGTTAAGCACTTTAACTATTTAAATTAATTTAAAGTTGTCCATTTGCAAAAAATTCTGATTTAACAATGTTTTAAGATTCAAATTTAAACATTTTAAATTAAAAAGCCTTCAACTTGATCGCTTTAATTTGCAGTTTAATTTTGTCTACTTTCAATTAAATGAGTTAGGAAATAAAAAAAGTGCCGGTAACGTAGGCATCTGTTCACGTGACTCACTCGTCACATGGTCTTGATTGTTAACTTTTTTAATTTGTAAATCATTCAGTTCACAATGTATGTTTCTAAAATACTTTATGTTACTAATTTATTCTGGTTTTATATTGTTAAGCACTTTAACTATTTAAATTAATTTAAAGTTGTTCATTTGAAAAAAATTCTGATTTAACAATGTTTCAAGATTCACATTTAAACATTTTAAATTAAAAAGCCTTCGACTTGATCGCTTTAATTTGCAGTTTTATTTTGTCTACTTTCAATGAAAAAATGCAGTTTTAAGAGATGGAATTTTTTAATTTTAATTATTATGACAAATTTTACTGAACCAAGAAATGACCGAGAATTTTTTCCGTAACCAAAATGGCCAAGAAATTTCAAATTATTTCGTAAGATATCAAAATTTTTAAATTATTTGGAAGATTTCAAAGAATTTTACAGTATTTGAGAAATTCAAAGGATTACAAAGGAAATTAAACAATTATATAGGATTGCATGGAATTTATATAGATTTTAAGGAATATAAAAAAATTTGAGAGCTTTCAAGGGAGTTCGGGCTGTTTCAACAGAATTAGTTGAGGGGGGGAGGGGTTCTATATTTTAGTGAATTTCAACCGATTTCAACAATTTCAAAACTTTAAAAAACTTTTAGCGTATTTTAGAAAATTTCAATAAATTAACCAATCAGGTGTACTGCTTTTTTGCATCAATTAAGTGTAGGGGGGGGGGGGATTCGACCTCAAGCTTAAAAAAAGTCGAAAACGTGTTGTTAAAAATCTGAAAAAATTGGTGGATGATGTTTACGCCTTATACTTTACGGTACAATTTACAATCCCGGGTTTTTAAATTATTAATTCAGTAATTAACAATAAAAATATAAACTCGTGCAAAAAAATAGTTTTTTCAAAAATTCATAACTCAGAGACAAATGAATGAAATAGAACGGGTTCAAAAGGAAATCAAAGGGGAAGAGTGTGGCTTTCTGTAGAAAAGTGTTACAAAAAATTTAAAGAAAATGAAATTCCTTAGTTTTCAAACATGAAGTCATGCATTTTTTTAGGTGTGAATATAGCAATTTATGTGGTGGAGAGCTGAAATTCTGGGAGAATTTTTTTTGTGTCAAAGAAACTTTTAAGTTACATTTCTCTGGATTTTAAGGGATATAAACAGACTTCTGGGGTTTCTGAAAGGATTTAAACGGATTTTAAAGCTTTCAGTGAATATCAAAAAAGATTTGAAAGGATTTCACGAGATTTTATGGGAAGTGTATATTATATAATTGTATACCAGATAGAAAATATAGGTAATCCCTCTGTATAATCTTTCAAAAACTGAATGACACTGACACTATTCTCTTACTATTTTTCATAATGGATAAATTTCTCACATTATTTCGAGGCCTGCCATTTTAACCTTAATGTTTTTTCAAATATTTGCTTGTGGCGATATTTGCTTCTTTTTGGGGCGGGGGTAAGGAGGGGGGGGGATTATCTATTTGCACCGGGAGAAATTACGTATATATACAGAGTATATTCTAGGCACGCCCACAAAATAATACAAAAGTTTTAAATTACCTTTTTTGAAATAATATTCAATTACAGATTATGGTAAACTAGTACGCGACGATTCCTGGAAAGCCGAACAGTGAGTTCGCCACCTGATGAGTCTCACTGTTGACAGTGTACTATTTTACAAAGTACATATTACCGCCAATATTTAAAGAATCTTTCTAAAACTTTCCAGAAATCTTCTTTGAACTATATACAGGGTGGGCCATTTTAATGTATCCACCCCAAAATTTTCGGAAATAAGCAGTATACAAAAAAATTATTAAGACAAAAGTTGCTCAGGACAATGGGTGCCATCTTTCTACAAAACCTTTTTTAGACCTTGAGATATATTTTCAAGGTTATTTAAAGGTAACATTGTTTTTTTTAAATTGGAACCCCTATTTTTGACATTAGATTCTGAAAGAGCGGGAAATTTTACTTTCGAAATGATAGTTAGAGTCAATTTTCACGAGGTCAAATAAAGGGTAAATGGAGGTCAAATTACAAAAATCATGTAGGAAATGATTTTTTTGTTTTTTTTTTTAACACGTTTGGGCAAGACAAAGCTGGGGTGGATTTAGGTCAATGGAATATATCACCTTGACCTTGAGGCCAACTCGGAAGGTCATTCGAAGGTCAAAGTGTGGAGTTTGTTGGTTTGGATCTTGTGAATCTGTGGGTTTGGCTTCGGGTGTATTAGTTGAAGAAAACAAACGTTTTGACCTTCGAATGACCTTCCAAGTAGGCCTCAAGATCAAGGTGATCAACTCCATTCATCCCAAATCAACCTCATCTTTGTGTTGCCCAACCGTGTTAACAAATAAAACAAAAAAATCATGTTCTGCAATTTCCCGCTCTTTCAGAATATAATGTCAAAAATAGGGGTTCCAATTTAAAAAAATCAATGTGACCTTCAAATAACCTTAAAAGTATATCTCAAGGTCTAAAAAAGGTTTTGTAGAAAGATAGCACATATTGTCCTGAGCAACTTTTGTCCGAATAATATTTGTATACTGCTTATTTTCGGAGATTTTGGGGTGGATACATTAAAATGGCCCACCCTGTAGAATAACTTTCTCCTTGGTGGTTGTCCGTTCTTTGTCCGTTAAATAGATAAAAAACGTGATTACCGTTTGGCCTTAATTTGGAATTGAATACTATTAAACACAGTACACCATAGTATATGTGTACTAAATCTAAAATAGTTTCAATCATATTTAGCCGAGCTATGACGATTTATGATTTAATCGCTTTTGATTTTTGGGATTTTTTTTCATTTCCTAATATTTATTATTAAAACTATTTATTGAACGAAAAAATACACCTAGAAAAAATTTTCGTCGTCTTATTACATGCAATTCTATACTTACAAAAATTAATTCTGCGAATGTGAATTTTTTTCATTTATTGAGACTCGGGCTCGAACTGCTGATTTTGTCACCATATTTTTGTTAAATATGTTGCACAATAAATGTAATTATTTAATAAATTTAATTGAACCTCTCCGGATCAAAAGGGGATACGCGTGGATTCAGCTTGAGAACTATTGTCCAGAGTGGTACTTGTAGAGAATTTTAAGGCACATATTTTTTTCCTTTAGCAAATATTTGTAGGTTTTACAGTTATTAAAGTAATTGATAAAAACTAGATTTTTCGAAAACAAAAAATTCCAATCTTTTTTCATTTTAAATCGCTCTAACTCAGTCAATTTCCAGAATTTGTCAATATAATTATTACTAAATTACATTTTCAAGTTTTTTTAAACTAACTGAAGAAGAAAATCCTAAACATTTTAATAAACAAAATAGTTGTTAATTTTTTTGTGAGGCTTTGCAAAAATCATGAATTTCAACCTTTAAGCGCTTCGTTTATCGAGCGAATTTCAAGCAACGAAAAACTTTCAGTGACACAGTTGTTTATTAAGGTTCAAAGAACTTTTCTGGAAATTTTCAGGTTAAAAAATGATGAATGCCTTAAATTACAAACGGAAATCTTTACGCTGCTGCCGTATGCACGTGCCTCCTCGGTTACGAACATGCTGCAGGGGATGTGAAGGTCAAGTCGGATACCAAAATAAAAATAATATCTGATTGTAGTTTTCTTCTAAAATATAATATAAATAAGGCAAAGAAGCAGTGAATGGATTATTTCTTAGAATACCTGCAAAAGTATTATTTTTGTGACAGGTTTATTTTAGTTAATACCCTACTATTTTAAGAAAGATTCTGAAAATTAATCGAGGTAGAAAAAGAGATAGGCATGAAGAGTTATGGCTTAAAAATATAAAAAAATGTTCCAGAAATCAGGTACGATTAATAACTGTTATTAAAAAATTTTAATAATCTTTTATCATAAATGTAATATTTTAGGACTATTTCTTTCTTGATTTCCTAAAGACACTTTATTAAATAATTTATAGGTAGCCTAAAGTTATTATTTTAATTTTTTGATGAAGAAGGTAATAGTATCATTTGTTATTATTTTAGGGAAAAGAATACATTACAAAATCTAAAACTAAGAAAGCCGGTGTTAAAGATATAATCACAGAGAGATCTTTCAAACCTAATAAATTCTGCTGTGGAGAAAAATGCTACCAAAAATTTTCAAATCTTCAACAAGAAAAAGTACATAAAAACTTTTGGGATTTCGTTCGTAGCCAAGGAGGCTTGTGCACAGGGCAGCGTCAAGACTTCCGCTTGTAATTTAAAACATTCATAATTTTTCAACCCTTTATGCAATAGATTTAAACCTTTTCAGAATATTCACGTTTTTCTTTCTCGAATAATTCAAGAAGACTTTAACGCGTAATTTACTGTCAACAGAATCTAAAATTTTTTTTAATTGTCTAAGTTTGGAGGACGTTAAGTGAAAAAATGTTGAAATTTGTTGTTTTAAAAAAATCTATTTTTACCAATTTATTCAAAAACTATAAAACTTACAAATTTTTGAAAATTAAAAAAAAAGTTGCACCTTAAAATTCTCTACGAGAATCAGTTCTTAAAATTGAAATTCGTAGAATTTTTAAATTTGATTTTCAGGACAATACTTCTTAGGCTGAATCCACGTGTATCCCCGTTTGATCTGGAGAGTTTCAATTGAAAAATCGAGCATTTTGAAGGCCTTAAAATTATTCTATGGCGCGTTATGAAGCGATTATTACACGTGATTTGTACAGAGTAATACACGAGAGAACACACCCTGATATAATTAAAATACCAACAGCAAATAATTTAATGTTTAATTTTTAGTCTGTTTTAATTCTACAACTTTAATATTTAAATATTCGGTGCACAAATGTGACGTCACGTTCGTGTTAATAAAGATTGTTCAACCAAAAATAGGAAGTTATTATTTATAACGAAAAACAAATATCGAAACGGAAACACGTCAGCAAATATACCAATATTTGTAGGAAATCAACAACCAAACAATAGGTTGAAATACGAACCTGTTCATAGGTATAGAATTTGACAGTTGATATATATATGGGATTCCAGAATCCAGATTAGGAAGTAGGAACTTGAATGAGTCAGCTTGGTGAGAAAATTTGAACGTGACCTCTCAAATACCGACCAGGATAATCACGAATAATTTTACATTATATATAGCTAGTGCACCCATTAATAATTTATAACATAACGTGTTTTCTGCAAACTGTTCTTAAACCTTCTTCATTCAGTATTTTTGTGTGTTTCGACCAAAATATACCAAACATAAACAAGAATTTATTTATATCAAAGAAGCTTTTTTTCATATTATAATGTACAAATTTCTTTCATTTTAATTTTTTTTTTTTAATTTTGAAAAAACTTTTTTTCTGGATGTACTTGATGTAATTTAAGTTATCTTCTCTTCCTAAACTGCTAGGAAGTTGCGGTTTTTCTGAAATGTTTAAATTTGCTTTGTCTTTTTAGTTATAAACAAATAATAAGTAAACAGGATGTGTAATTCTACATTTTTCTCTTACGCTTTGTAATAAACTACTTTTTGTAATTCAAATCAAAACTTTTACAGGTCATTTACATACCTAGTCCTCTGAGCTACTCCTAATATATAGGCGTTGGGTGCAAAAAGAGATATAACATTATTTTGATGAAGTGCGGAGGCACTTGAGAATAAAATTCTGAACTTTTAAATGCGTATTCCAATTGGAAATTTAATTACGCATCTTTTTATCTCAATAAAAAGTGGTAGCTTTTTACGTTTTGAATTATTCGCAAAAAATTGTTTTTTTTACCTGATCAAAATGTTTTGCCTTTTTTCACATTAATTCGCACCGAAATGAAAACATGTTGATATTTTAAATTAAACTCTATAAGAAGTATGTATTGTCATCTGCTACCGACGACGTTGGCTAAAAGTCAAAATTTTTGTTAAAAAAGAAGTACGTAATTTTCTTCCGAGGCGATGCACAATCCGTACACCAGACAACTTTGATTAACGTATTCTTATCTTTTTATATTTTGAGATTGGAAAATCATCAAATTTTCAAGAATAATTTTATGTCTAAAAACACGAAAAAAATTCTAT